>OY978503.1:4613491-4914611 GCA_963854855.1 Nasturtium officinale
TTCCTCAACTAGCTTCTGCTGCAACCAAGCTAAGTCGAAACATCCGAAACTATTAACCTACATTGAATATAGCTACATATAATGAGAACCCTAGATTGACTTCAATTGACATGGCATGTTGTAACCATACCTCGACTTGAATAGTGTGCATGAGCCTCTCATTAACTCTCGTGGTTAGAGTGCTTATTACTTCAAGTCCTTGCTCCTGAAGTGTCTCGAGCACTTTTGAGAGTGGCAAAGCTTCGGGACCTGATGAGTTGCTACTCACCACCACTTCGAAACCGCTCACGTGTGGTTGCACCATCACACTCGCCGGATCCGATTTGCCTAACTCGGATCCAATTTTTGCTGGATCTGAATGCGATCTATGACCCGTTTCTCTACCTAGCTCGTCTCTTCTTGCACTGAGTTCTTTAATCCGTGTTTCTGTGTCCTTTATGAAATTGACCGCTCCGTGTACATGATCCGAAACAGCTCTCTTTCCCTTCAAATAATAACGATCAAATAAAAATAAAGTTTAATACTAAAAAGGACAATATTCACAACCCTAGAAGCCAAATACCACCAAATCTTGGTTTCTCCTTTGAACAATTGATAGAAGAAAAAAGTAAATAAAATTTGAGAAAACATTGAGTACGAATATGAACCTTGATGTATTGGAGAGGTAGTTGAGTACGAAGAGAAGCAAAGAGTGTAGCCATTTCTTGTCTTCTTTGGCGTTCGATGTCGCGGTGGAGAAGCTTCTTTTTCTTTTTACTGTCATCTGTTTCATGGGGCATACCGGAGTCGCCGCCGCCGCCTTCGCCAGCTGAGCCAAACGGTTTCTGTCTCTGGTACCCTTTCGGATTAGGATTCTGATAAGGATCCATTGTTTGACAC
Source organism: Nasturtium officinale (assembly GCA_963854855.1). NCBI lineage: Eukaryota > Viridiplantae > Streptophyta > Magnoliopsida > Brassicales > Brassicaceae > Nasturtium > Nasturtium officinale. The sequence goes on from OY978503.1 coordinate 4,614,371, forward strand.
TTTGAGCTTAATCAATGTCAGATCTCCGTAGGATTTTGTGGTTATCAGAGGATGGTGCCTTAAAGAACCAAATGGTTCTCTATGTCTCCTTTATGTGAGAGGGAGGACCATTCTTTAAATATTAAATAATTAGGAGGACCAAATAATGCAGCTCTCGGAATTACTCTTTTTATAATTATTTTTAAATGAAATTTGTTTTCAGTTGTTTCTTCAATGGGATGAGCCTCGGGCTTGAGTCTTGGCCATTAAAAACATTATTTAATTGGTAACGTTTACAATTTACCAGCCACCAATGGTATTGGTATGTTCATGTGTAAAAGGTCTTTTTTTTAAAAAAAAAATTTGTAAAAGGTCTTCTTCATTCTACCAAAATGATTAGAATAAGAAATTTGATCAAACAAAATAATATATTAACCGATGACTCATGATGAAAACAATGTTGAATTACTTATACCTCTGATTTTAAATGTTTCCCAGAATTAAATGATATATTTATAGGTTAAAAATGTCAAAGGCTTTTTGCATATTTGAATTTTTCATATAAAGATAAAGTATCTTAGAAGATAAAATGACATGTTATTTGATTTCAATATTTTTAATTTTTTGAAGAAAACAAATTTGAATATTTGAATACAACAGTTTAAGTGAGAAATTTTCAGAATTTTGATGACGAATCCAAATTCAGAAGATAAAATAATTACTATAGGGTACTAGGAGACTAGGAATTCAGAAATAACTAAATAAAGAATAGATATTTGTTAGGAAAATTTGTGTGAAAAATATAAATGAATTTTTATTTTCTTATTTATTTTAAAATTAAATTTTAAATTGCTATTTATATGTTATATTTTCATGTCATCATATTCAATATAAGCATAGAAGGTATATTTTGGTAATGGGAAAATTTTCTTCTTCCACAATTTTATATTCTGCTATAAAATACCAGACATGAGCATATATATATATATAAACGTCGAGGCGACAAAAATATCGAAAAAGTATAGTTGCTGCAAAAAAATTGGCTCTGCGCACATTTTTCCTAAAGAAATGATCTGATACGACTCGAAGGAAATCATTGAGACATATGTAAACGTGGAGCCCAAGTGTGTCATGACATTTGGATACATGAAATAAATGATCGAATCTCAACCGTTGATGTTGTGATGGTGTCCGTGGGCTCCGTACTTTTATTTTGCACCTGCTCACACTGCAACTGGTCTTATTCACATGTGTTTAATTAAACGCCTCATATCCATTGCGTATCGTATAATATATTGTTGATAGATACTACATTTTATAATATTCATTGAATATAAAATAGGATGATATCCTTCCACAGTTCCCTTATTTTCTTTATTTTTATTTTTTGTTAAAAACCTTTTGATAAAGGTTATCCTTTCAAGGCAAAGCGAATCCTCCTCATCTGTCACGAATCCTCTGTCACCTTTATATTATTATTATATAGAGTCCATTATATTTGTATTTATATTTATTTTGGATTTCCATTATATTTGTATTTATATTTATTTTGGATTTTGGGATGTTTGATCATTTTTATGGATTTGTTTGTATTACCATTTTTTCCTTTTTGTTAAAATGTTTTGACCATAATTCCTCATTAAATGCAGTTGTTTTTAAGTAAAGAAAAATTCATCATGAGTGTAATCAGTCTCGCGTTCAGATTTTTGGACATCGTAGGCGGAATTTTGATCACTTCAGTTCTTGGTGGGTTATGTTATGTATGTTGGCACAATTTGACAATTGTATTGTCTATGTTGCAAATTTATATTACATGATGATGTTTTTATCCCAAAAAAAAAAAAAAAAACTTGATCTGACAATTAGAAGGTCTACCGCTACTTGCAGGTCCAACCCAATACGACTAGCCGAGCCTCCTTTTACCAAAGCCACTGATCCTCTGCAGTGGCTAAACAACGAAAAGTAGCTTCTAGCGCCAGATCTTGACAGCAAGTAGCATCTACGAAATTCAAAAAGATTTTTTGTTACCTCTTGTTCTAGCAAACATTAGAGACGATTTCTTAAACAATGAAAAACTATTTCTTAACCAAAATGCTAGCTAGATTGTTAAATTATGACTAACGAGAGCAAGTCGAACTCTAAACTACTCGCAAAGCTATTTCATGCCAAGTCGAACTGTTTTGGTTGACAGTCTGGTCAGGTTGGTAATGGCGGACCAAATCGTATATATTTTGTTCAGTCACTTCAGGCTTAACTTCTGCATTTCGCGTTCACGTTTTTTAAAGGCTAGTTTTGTAAGCTAAATAATTTTAGATAGCATGTGACGCTACAAATTTTATGTTATAACTTATATGCCATGTTCACAGTTTTAAACTAGATAAAGTTTTTAAAAGAAATTTTTTTTTCCAACATTACCATCGTCCGCAATTGTAAATGTTTAAATGAAAATAATAGACTACAACGACTTAAAATTTAATGAAATGGTACAAACCTTTTATGACTACAATTGCCTACAAACATGACGTCTATGGACAGTTGTGGGAAAACCAAAGCAAATTTTGTTAGCGTGGTCAAACTATTACAAATAAACCTTTTAATCCCATTATATCATATTTAAGACCCGTCACTCTTGCTCAAATTTTGTTACTGTTAAGTGTGTAACGTACAAATTGCAAAAGCTTATATTTTAAAAATACCAACTGAATATTAAAAAAATAGTTTAGGTGGTCAAATTGTAATGTGATCTGGGAGTATCAGATTCACCAGTTTCAATCTTATAAAATTAAAAATAAGAAGCACGTTGTTATGAAAGACCAATGTGGCACGTCGTCGTCGAATCGATGGTAGTCAGCAAGTAAGGATTATGCAAAGTTAAATTATTTCCGACTATACAGTATTCACAATGACTTGTCGGAGCAAATGCTAAACAAAAAGCATATCTTTAGACTTTTCTCTCGGACGGTTACAAACAAGAGCCGCATTATGTACAGTAACAACCCGATTATTTTATCTTTTTAAAATATGGTGTTTGAAGTTAAAGGACATTTGCAACGTGGTAAATACAACTAGTTTATTACTCTTTAAAATGATTGTGTGCTTTCCAAGAGTTACTTTGTGTTTTATAATGTATTTTTTTCCTTTTTCTTTCAAAAGTCTAAAAGAAAAGTTAACAATTCTAGAGTTGAAATATTTAAATCGCACATAAATGTAGCGGTTTCAAGTTTCAAATCAGCGGCACAGCGCATACCAGTGCCCTGTTATGTTTAATTTCTGCATTGAATTTTATAATCGTTAAGCTAATTTGAGATTTCGAACTCCCATTCACTAGCAACGGTCAAGAAAAATGGATTATCCTCTACAAGACATCATGAACATCATAATTTAAAATTTTATCTGTAAATCTATTTAAAATTTACAATAGTTATTATTAAGTTTTAGATATGTAAAATTTTAAAATCTGTGTTTGTTAAATTTTCAAAAACATCATCATTTAAAATTTTATCTGTAAATCTATGTAATTTTACAATAGTTATTATTAAGTTTTAGAAATGTAAATTTTAAAAATCTGTGTTCGTTAACTTTCCAAAAACAATTATAATCTTATATTCTTTTATTCATATGAAAATTTACAAAACACATATATATACAAACTGGTATGTATATATATATATATATACACACATCGTTTTGGTTGACCGTTTGAGAAGTAAATTAGAAGTGAAAGTAATATATCCTGAGAAAACGTTTACTTCATTAAGGTAAGTGTATTCTTAAGGTCCGCAACGTTAATCAAAGCCGGATAGTTCACCTGCAACATTAATGCAAAACATCTTCACTGATTAACTCAAACATACTCATCACTTTGATCTGATTAATTAGCGAACGCCAAATTCAAAGGATATTGAAAAATAACACACAAAGGCCATTGGTTCTGAGAGGATCCAAACATCAAAGTACAACATTAAGAAAGTCATAAGAAATATATGGTATGATTAAATGCTACTCTCTCTATACATATTCTTACCAAATATACCATATCATGAAAAGCAGTTTGAGTATATATATAGCTGGTAGTGAAATCAATATTTATAATGCAGTTACATATACCTTACAAATTCTGCACCGACGACTATATAAGCGGGGAGATAATGTAATAATATAGCTAGGATATAAGCTAGACAATTCAAAATGAGTATGCCAATTACTAGAAAAATGTCTGTCTATTGTATAAATGATATAATTAAGGTCCCAACTTATGAGTAATTATCTGAACTTCCTCTAAAAGATGCAGCTATTTAAAACCGAATGTTGATATATGCGAACCTTTTTTTACATCTACTTGGTGAACGTTTTAGATTGCTGTAAATTTAGTAAGGATCGAGATATTGTTGTACCTCAGCCTGTAGAGTGTGAATGAGTCTATCTTTTACATTGGAGGAGATCCAGCTAACAACACAGAGGCCGTGTTCACGAAGCACTTGCAGAACGCTTGAAAATGGCGTTTGGATAACGCTAAACACGATTTCTACGCCGATCAAACACGGACGAATAACGACAGGATTCGAAATCTCATTCCAAACTTGTTCATTACTACTCCCAAATCTTCGTCCAGACAAGAACATGAGGTCATCTCTCTTGGTAATCATTTCCTTGATATTCCCCTGCAAATACTTTATGTAATTCACCGCCTCGTTCACCTGATCTGACGTTGATCGCTTTCCCTACATAACCAAATAAAAAAAAAAACCACCAAGAAACGAAAAGACACTTTGATGTTTGCTTTATATAATATCTGTTTAGGATCTTGTAAATGTTACAGTTCTAATGATTTTTGTGGCAAACAATAGCACAAACTATGCAACAAAGCATACTTATGCAGCTATATATATCGGTACGAGTGAAGAATCAAAAGCAATATTTGTTAAGGTTTTTGACCTGGATGAACTCGAGAGGGAGAAGAGAGCGGAGAGACGCGTAAAGAGAAGCCATTTCTTGTCTTCTTTGTCTCTCAACTTCTCTGTGTACTATCTTCTCCATCTTTTCTTCAGTACAAACTCTCAGCTTTTTTCTAGGCTTTCTTCTCTTCTCCTCTCCGTAAAATCATTCATCTAAAACCTCTATCTGTCTCCACGTTAATTATTTTGTACAAAGATTCTTATTACAATGATGATGGTGATAAATATTATTATTATGGGACACTAAGATTTGATCTTGTCTGATTTTGTATTCGGGGATTTGCTCTGAAACTCACTCATGGATTTGTTGTAAAGTTGAAAATTAAATTGGAACAAATTAAGTTAGTAAAATAAAGAAAGGGTTATGTTTATAATATTAAAATCAACAAGATACGTTATTGGTAGACGTATCGAAAAAAGGATAAAAAAGAGAGGTTTATTAGGGTAAGCAATGACGTCTTTCTGCTGCTTCTCTCTTTTTTCATTATTATTAATTTTCTTATTATATACATATTTATCAATCGTACGATTTAGACATTTGATAGTAAGTATCATGGCATAGATAGTACAGATGTACATCAGATCTATGTAACTATATTATATATATACTGGACCGTTTAGCCAAAATTATTAAACATCACTTTATCTGAAGCAATATGAATATAAATAAACATATATATGATTTTATTTTTAACTGTATAACTCGTTTATATAATGCACTATCTTGTTATTATGATGCTGGGTGACCCGACCGACTAATAATTGTACTCTAATATTCTATCTGATAAGATTTAGTTACTGCTATGGAAATGCTAAATAAAATGATATAGTTCATTGTTTCTAATATATCTCTCGACTCTGGGGAGTAATTGTTTTTCAACTACCGTTCCACGCTCGTGATATTTTGACGTTTCAACAATCTTTATATTCTTTTTTTTTCTCAACCAGTTGCTGGATTGAAAAACATATTTAAAAAAAAAAATTAAAGAAATCTAGTGATTTGGAGTCGCTAAACCCCCAGCAATACTCTTCCTCTCTTATTTACTGTGTTTTTCTTGTCGGTATCGCTGACGCTGCGACCATACAAAGAACAGTATTGGATAGTAATGGGATGTAGAACGCATATATATATATATATATATATAAGGCACGTGCTCATGCAGGTTTATGTCACATACGAGAAGTAATAATATCATGACGTCGTATCATGTCTATCACTCATGGTGATTTATAGAAACTAAAATTCCTCGTTGATTGATTCTGGTGTACATTACGAGGAATAATAACATCATGACTATCATGTATTTTGTAATATGCGATAACCAAATACCTTTTTAAAAAATCCACACACACGAATACTGGGGCAAAAAATTATAAAAGTATAAATATAGTCAATCAATTATTGTATGATAAATATTCCATAAACATATAGTAATGTATATTCTAAAAGAAAGAAACTAGGTGATACAGCAAAACACATGTATATATATATATATATATATTTGTAATGAATTAGATAAAATCAACATATTTCTCACTATTACCCAATTTTGTTTTACGAACTGTGTACGAAGAAGAAGCTCTTAACTCTAAAAATATCCAAACCACCTTAAATAGCCTTCTAATAGAGTAAATACGAAATTTAATAAATCTATGTATGTAAATTTTTATTAATTTAGTTTTAAATTTATCTGATACATGTACAAAGCATATTCCAAAATCTATTATTAATGAGCCAAGCTGGACCAACTGATGAGTAGACGGCCCAATTAGGAAAAAGGCTATAAAGAAGAAAAATTCAAGAAATCTTAGATGGTTTTGAGAAAATACAAGAAATCATAGATTACTGATCAGTATGGTCCACTGTAAATATTGAACACAAACAGCAGGCTCTGTGTGTGTAGTATGAGGCCAAACATTACTCAACTGGAATAGGTTTACATTCTTAGAACTATTAGGCCCATAAGATTTGTAAACACTTTTTACATATATGATAATATTACTGTATGAAAAATTAGATAATTATTAATCAATGTCAATGGCTCAATACGTGTAAAAAGAAAAAGAAAAAAAAAACAGACTAACTTAACAGTGTAGCACTAACACTTAATTGCAACCAAATGGATTCCTAAGAAAATCAACAGTGGCCGTGTTTTCTCATTGTCTTCAACGGCGGTGATGGTGAGAACTCAGTAGGCAACTCCGGCAGACTCACTTCTCCTTTAAGCATCCCCAACAGCTCTTTCATCGAAGGTCGTGAAACCGGCAATCTTTGCAGACACTGCAAGGCCACTTTTATGCACAACACTGCTTGTTCTTTGTCCACATTTTGCAACTTTTGGTCCACAAGATCAACAAGTCTACCTCTTCTCGCAAGCTTTCTTGCCCAAAACATGAGGTTTGCCCGTTGGATCTCACTCGCGGATCCTGTCATCTCCAACGGGCGCCTCCCGGAAATCAGAACTAACAACAGAACACCGTAGCTATACACATCGCATTTTTCAGATACATTGTTGTCTAGGTTACAGAACTCAGGCGCTGCATAGCACACAGTTCCTCTCATGCTAGGCGTGCTACTGATTCCACAGCTCTTAGTTATCTCACTGCTCATCGAGTCATGGCTATTGCCCCGTGCTCTTGACCATCGTTCACCACTTAACCCATCTATGCTACCACTACCACGCCGCCATTGACTCACGCTACTACTCCTATCATCACTGCAAATTTCAGATTCTAACGTCTTCTTCTTCTTCTTTTTCTTAGTGAGTTCTCTACGATACTCATCTTTCCACCATTCTCTAACCATCCCCTTCTTCTTCTTCTTCTTCTTCTTCTTCTTCTTCTCCTTCTTGTCATTCTCTTCCTCTAATGAAAGCCACCAATCTAATCTCCTGCTACTCTTCTTCTCAAGTTTCTTATTTGACGAAGAAGAAGATGCCGTAACCGCCATGGCCTCAATCCAATCGTTGCTGCTCGGTTTCTCCTTCTTTACCTCTGAACCAATCCACTGCATCACATACTCTTTCATTTTCCCTTTCTCAACATCGCTGTCTTGATTCTGCTTCCACCACCAATCTTTGCTCTCATTCTTCCTTATTACCACATCCTCACCCGTTTTCTCCCCCAATTCTGGTGATACAGAGACAACCGTCGTCGTCTCGGGCGAAGCAGTCACCCAACCAGAAACCTTAACAACACTTTCCGGTGACTGATCTACCAAACCAAAGTTAAATTCTTCATAACCCGTGGCAGTAGTTATCACAGTCTCTAACTCTTCACCTCCTCCAACACCACAATCACGCTCCGAAGCTACAGTGATCTCTACTTGCTCCGGTTTGAGCCTAGCGAGACCAAAATCAGCGATTTTAGCGTTAAAGAAACTATCCAATAGAATATTACTAGGCTTTATATCTCCATGAATCACAGGTGGTTCAAGACTATGAAGATGCTCAATCCCTTCCGCAATGTTAACCGCAACCAAAAATCTCCGACTCCAATCCGTAAGCTCAGGACATTTCCGGTGAAGCAGAGCATCCTGGAGATTACCATTGACCATGAGCTTGTAAACAAGAAGTAAACGTCGTCGCTTTGGGTCGTGAGAGAAGCCAAGAACAGGGACCACGTGAGGTGAGTCAAGCTTGGCGGCGAAGAATAACTCATTATGAAACTCTCCTTCTCCTTGGAGAGATCCTGAATCCATTACCTTAACAGCTACATTCTCGCCGCCGGTTATAGTTCCGCGGAATACAGCGCCGAATCCGCCCTGACCTAGTCTATTCTCCGGGGAGAAAGAGCCGGTGGCACGGCGGAGAGTTGAATAGGAGAACTCACGTGGCGGTGTTCTCTGAGGTGAAGAGGAAGCGTCTCCCGTCGCCGGAGATGAGGAACGTTTCCGGGTGAATTTGCAGAAGCAGACGGAGAGAGTGAAGAGGAGGGAGAAACCGGCGGCGGCTGGAAAGATTCGCGTTGACTTATTTTGATGTACCAACGGTGCTGGGGCAAAAGAGGAAACGATCGGAGCCGGCGCCGGGGATAATATTAATCGTGACGGCATAAGAATTTAATTAACCGAAGCTGAACCATACACAGGAATACAATTAAAAATGTTTCTCCGTCGAATTTATACACTATTTTCACTTTTCAGATAACAAGGAAGAAAGGTTTAGCTGTTGCAAAAATGGAAATTTTGCAAAACTAAAGAAAACGAAATTGGAAAAATATGAGGACTTCGTTTTTAATCGTATTCCTGCATTTAATTGGTTGTTACTTGTTACTAACATCATGGTTTACGTTTGGGTTTTGAATTTTCCTTGGTTCAAAACTGTCTATACCGGATGCCAATCCAAGACACAAAATGAGTATTATTTTGGTTTTATTCTTTCTGATTTTATATTAACCTGGAGTTGCACAAATTTCATTTACGAAGCCAAAGCAAAGTAGGTTCGAGTTTAATTTGGTTCTTTTCCTTCATGTACCAACATACCGGGATACAGAAACCGAACAAGGACAGACTCGGATTTAATGCTCGACTGTTGCGTAGATTTTGATAGACATTAAAATCAAAATTAGTAACGTGTATGTATGTATGTATGTATGTATATTGACGCGTATATGTATTTTTATAATTGAATGGACACGGCCGTGGGGCAATCAAGGGTCGCCATGTGGAATTGTTTAATTCGGTTTTACTTAAACTAGTAGTACTAATTAATTACTTAACATAGTGAAAACGGCACGCAACTTTTATTGTCTGAGAAAACGAACCCGACTTCAGAAGAAACCACCGGGAAGCTGCTGTCTTCGTCTAATTATCAAGTTGGATTGGGTAGTTTTTCACTTTGTCTTTTTCTTACATTAGTCACACAGTTTCCTTTGTTGGATTTACGACTGTTCGAGGAAAATAGCTTTTATAACATAAACCTATGTCCCAGAATGTAGACAATAAGTGTCAATAATCACTTAGCGAATGAGAAATAAGGAAGTGAATTTTTATAACATAAACCTATATCCCAGAATCAAATCACTGACTAAATCATTTTCCAAAGTTGTGAATTGTGATTAATACAGGAAAGCTGATGCAAAATAGTATGAAACTAACCACAGACAAGTATTGCAAGATAATGCTAATGAAGGCCAGCAAATGTCTTGTTCGATCAAGTAAAATCCTTCAAGAAAGGGATCTTTTGCCGAGTCTTGAACCAATAGTTACTTTTGCTACTCATATACAGTTGCAGAAGCTTTGCTGATTCAAATACGCCAAATCATTATTGACCTTGCTTCTTGAAGCTCAAATCAACATCTTCGTTCATCTGCACCAAACAGACAGTCAACACTTGTGACTTAGAGAAAGCTTTCTCTATCCTGCTGTAGAATTTGGATTTCAAAATTTACCGATTTTGCAACTTCTTTGGCTTTATCTTCATTGAACCCAAGCGTCTCCAAAATCTGGTGGCCTGCCGCTTCCTTTTGAGACCAAATCCCCAGAAGCATGTAGGCTGTGGTTAGTTCCCCATCCACACCTGTGATCAAACAGTTTCAGTAGCTAAAATGGATGGGATACAACCAGGATCCACAAATATTAATAAGGTGGTGTCTATGCACACCAGATTTCTTCTTCTCATCAATAGCCCACGCAATGGCCTTTTGAGCCGGTTCAGTCAGAGGAGGATGTTCTGGGCTGAAAAAGTACATGTCCGATTTCCCCAGCAGGTTTATCGTCTCATCTCGCACCTTAAAAAGTGTGATTCCATTCCTCCTCAGGAACTTAGCAGCTGTGCTAGTGCCTGAAATGAAAACCGACTATAACAAGGTTAATAAACGTCAGTGAAATACATAATCCAAAACAATTTACCATTACTGCCTTTTTAATCACAGAAAGAAGGGTTATGGAAAGTTAAACTGTGAATTTTTGATGATTCTACCCAATTTTCTCTTCTTGCTTGTTTTCAAAACATCAAAGAGCATAAGATTTTCACAACTGAAAATAAAATTTCAGTTTTTATGGTAAAGAAGCAAGGATATAAGCAAAAACTCATCCCACATGTATTTTGTTTTATAAGCACAGCCTATGTTTATAAGTTATGGTTGGCTACAGTTTCAGTGGGTGAACTGAAGCACAAAGCAAGACAGAGAGCTCTTCACCAGCATTATCTTATACGGGTCTCTCTAAACTACATGTAAGACTCTCCAGTCTCCTGTTTAAACTTCCTAAAACTAAATTACTCCTGTCTCAACCAACAAAAGGCAATCCACAACTGATATACGGCTTCAGTTGTTAATGATTAAGAAACAGAAGCGCAGAAGCAAAACCTCATCCCCATAGGAACATAAAACCAACCCTCGCTTATACATATGCTTGGATTCAGTTAAGCTCAGATGAGCTGATAAACACACTTATAGGTGAAGCAATCTCACCAGCATTGTTGTAACTGATTCCACAAAACTAAATGCACGCTGTCTAACACGACAAGCATAAATACCAACGGCAACAACAAATAGATCCATTGAAACCACAGTTCAACTAGTCGACACGGCAAACACAAAGCTGAAGCAAACAAAGGTCTGAGAATGACAAACCTTCGACTAAAATACCCATGAGAATGGCTTCGGTCCCGGTGTTTGGATACTTGAGCTTCCTAGCCTCCAATTCTCCCATTGCAAGTGATTTTATAGCTCTTGCCGACCATCTAAAATCAAACGGATAAACCTCTCAAACAATACGAAACCTCAAAAATTTCCAACCTTTAAGCTCTATAATTGTATTGGATAGGTAATTTCAGATAAGACTCACTTTGGGAGCTTATCCTCCGAAGAACCATTCTCCGGTTGCCTGAAAAATCCAACTTTACAAACTAAGCTTCCATTTCCGAGGTGACCCAGACAAAATAAAGATGTAAAATTGCTGTCAAATCAAAATCTTACGAAGTTGGTACGCTAAAAACCGTGCTGGCAGAGGTCAAGCACCGGTGCTTATGAGCGAAACAGCGACGCGACGGTTGTGTCACAAGAAGCTTCTTACCTAACAGAGAAGAAGTCAGAGGAATCTGAGAAGAAGAAGATGAAGATCCATTATATCTCGAAACAAAGATCCGAGGATTAGGGACCGTCAAAGGGATGAAGGAGAGCGTGTACGCCATTAGCACTCGGGGAATATCAAAGCGTTGGTCTTTAGGTGAGTGAGTGAGATAGGCGATTATTACTCACCAAAATGTTTTTGCATCTAACCCTCCAATTATACACATTTCGACTAGATAGCACAAACTTGTTAAATTTCAGTTTTAGATACCGCAATTTAAGCGGATTATGTCATTTGTTATATGAAAAAAAAATTTGAATCTCATGAGTGACACAAGCGAACCACAAAATACAGTAAAACATTTACTGAAACAATCGTAATCCTATCTCAAAGTGGCTGACACAAAATCTACAAGTGAGTCTTATATTTTGTTATAACAGTAACTAAGAATGAGATCAATACTATAACTCCTGTGATTTTTTCTGCCTTGAGTTTCAAACACAAGTCAATATGATGAGCTTTTTCTTTTCCCGCTGCCTTCAAAGTCTCTCCTTATGAGCTCCAAGACCATTTCGTTCCATGTATCGACTGGTCCCGGCATGCACCAGTGCAAGCAGTCTTGAGGCGGAGGCCGTCCATCTGGTCCTCTTTTGGTGATCTTGTTTGGGTCCGGACTCCTGTATGGACCAGGATGACCATCATGACGATATCCAAATGACTCTGTAATATCCATCAGCTTTAATTTAAGCTTCAAGCTATCCGCAACTTTATCCACGGCTCGAGTATATCCCGTCGCTTGCTTCTCGTGCATTATCTCTGTGAACCCGTTTTTCACTAGCTTCCCGGGAAGGATGGGTTCTTCTTTTCCAGTGCATGAACCACCTGTGTTCCAAGCACCACCCTCGTAGTGATCAGGTGAGAATGTTCTCACAATGGTCAAACCGGTGTAGTTAGGGTGATTAGCCATGGACTTCAGGATTGTTTCAACTGATATTCCAAATGCTTCCACATTATTGACTTTCATGGGTTTTGCTTTGTCTGGCCACCATAATTGCCCTCCCACGATCTCGTCATTCAATATGTAGACAGACTGCTTTGCAAACCAGTGCCCTGATGAGAGGACAACCACGTCGAATTTTGGGATAGCTTCCATTATCCGCTCATCAGGAAGGTCCAGCTTTAGTTTGGTGACACCTTCAGGAGCATAATCGAATTTTTCATTGAACTGATGGACAAGCCAAGATGACCAAATACGTGCAACCATTACTGATGATGACTTAAAATACCATCTCTGCATCTTTCGGCTCCCACGATTGACTGGTGTTTCTACCTGAAAACAGCAACCTACATTAATCTAACTCATACTATTTTCTGAAGATGAATGAAACAACATAATAGATCCGTTATACAGGTTTTCACCATCAATTAAATCTACAAGACAACTAATGACCAGAAGAATTACTTGCCTGCCAAAGAAGGCACAACATGGACTCCATCTGATTGCGAGCTACCGAATCTCCTATAAAGGCCAGTGTCTTGCCTTTCATCAGCTCAAGAAATTTCCTGGCGTCAAACCGAGGAAGGTCACACTGAGACGGTTTCCATCTCCAGCTCTCATATCCCTTGTCCGGTCTTCCATTGCCCTGGCAGTTCTGCATCTGAGTCAGGACGGGGCAAGAGTTGTTTGTGTACAGAGGTCCCCCAGGATCATAAAACCAGCTACCTTGATACAAATCACACTCTACAAGCAATCAAAGATTTTGAGTGAGCAACAAACTCATAACAAACAAATGAAACATGAAACAACTGGAATCCTGAGAAGCAAAGGAAACTGACAAGAATGAAGCTATGAAACTGCTTTTCTTATTCCAATTCACTAAAACAGAGAGAAATCCCAGTTAAATTTCCATATAAAGCCTAGAAAATGCTGAGAGCACCTTCTAAGACTGGCCTTCGCTATCTGCTCTCCAACCAACTTAAATCTGCTACATTCAGTCCTAGGCCTGTAGCTACGAGATGAGCCACTACTCTTCTCTAGAGCTTATCACGACTTAAGTCTTTTGCCAGAGAAGTAAAAACTCAATGTACAAGGTTCCCATATTAGTTTAGTCTTTGTTTATAGAAAATAAAGCTATCATAACATAAAGATCTTCCAAATAGGACAAAATCAACATAAATAGAAACTAGCGTATTTAAAAGATAACAATACCTGCTTCCGCTGAAGCAGTTTCAGGGTCATCAAGTGGAGGAGATGATGTACTTGGAATGTCTCCAGTCTTGGAATTACTGGTTTCACTTTCACCTGATCCAACAGCTGTATCCGAAGAAACTGTATCATCTTTACCTTGTGTCAAAGGTGTCTCCAACTTACTACCACTATCATGTGGAGGTGGTATTTTTGTGTTAACAAGATGAGGTGAGTCAGAGCTAGAATCAGAAGTCAGATTATTCTCTAATGTCTTGTTCTGAAGACCTTTTAGGGTATGGTTGGTCAAAGATAAAGGGATATCAACTTGTTGAGGAGTCCCTATTCCATAAAACAAACCACTAACTGAGGAACTGTTTGGATACGAAAGACGAAGCAACAATCCGAAAACAAAAAACGATGCCAATCCGCCGATAGCAATTGCAACAGTAGACACTTTCCGAGGAAATCCAGCAGCAGCTAATATAGAAACCTTTGGAGAACCAAAAGCCATGGCTTCCCTACAGATCCAGAACCAATTTCAAAGCAGGCAAGAAAGAAGAAAGCTTATAGGTGATAAGTCACCACTATCAACATTCTTGAAAATGAGGTCGAAGCACTGATTCAGGTTTCAGATTCTATCAATCACCTTCTTCAGGATCGAAAGCACTGGAATCTGGAAAAGTAATATTATGAGCAGCCATAGTCAAGGAGGAATAAATCAAACAGCATCATCAATCTAATATAATACTAAGAGAAAATATAGAAAACATTTAACCTACTTGCACAAATCAACAACCTAACCAAGAATATTTCTGCGAATCCAACTTAGATTCAGCTCAAAGCATTACGAATCCATTGACAGATTTTCAGAAAGGATAACAAAAACAAACGATTATCTTCTTCACGAGACAGATCCAAAATGCAAAGTAAAGAAAAAGAAGAAGAAGAAGAAGAAGAAGAAGAAGAAGAAGAAGAAGAAGAAGAAGAAGAATTTAGAAACCTTGAAACTCGGAGAATTTTAACCAGAGATTAGCAATTTTTTTCTGATCCCTGTTGTTGTCTTGTTTGTGAAGCGAGCTAAAAGATTCACAGGAAAGGTTAGTTATAAAAGCTAACCAAATTAGCAAAAATCAATATTAAGAAAGGTTAGTTATAAACTATAGTTTATAGTGTACCAAGTTTCATTAAATTTTCGGATTTGATTAAAACGAAATTAATGGGGGGGGGGGCGTTAATTAATCATTGTTTTTTCATCTGGAGCCATTATCGATCGCCGTCTGCGACTTCATCAACAGAGACGGCGCGTAGATAGCCACGCGATAATCTTCAAGTTACGAAACGACCCTTTGATGCCTCGAAAGCCAACACCACATCCACATGCGTTAGATTTCAATTTCATGGTCGAGTGATGACCATTTATTTATATGATGTGGTATAATAATAAATAAAACCGGTTAGGTTGAAACATCACAAAATCAGTTGAAAGAGTCAACAGATAAAACAAGATTGTAAAGATCGAAAGTTGTGAAACTTTCAATTCGCTCATTAATCGTTCTAAGAAATATTCCAAAGTCTAAACTAATTCAAAATATTCAAAGTCAGTTGCTCATTATTAGCGACTATGACCATGTACATATATGTATACATTCTCCTCTTTTGATGTATATGGTCTTTTACCTAAATAAGATAAGATAAGATAAACAACAAAAAAGGGGAAATTTAAAATTTTGTTTGGTAGTAAAACTAAATAATATTGAGTCCGACTCGCTTCTCCGTTGAATGCAGACCAGTAAAAGAAATCCACAAAGATACCATTTTTTTCTCAATTACGGTTAAAGTACGATTTTGCATCTAATAAAGACATTACACATTGATTTGATTGAAGTGGCGAAAAAACAGAGAAGCTCCTAGAAAGTAGAAAGATAGACTAAGAGTAAATGATTACGCGCTCAGAGCCACTGACCAAAACCAAATCGTCTACGTTGCTATATTTTCTCATGTCACATGCCGTGTCGATTATTAAAATAATTCAAGAATCCTAATCGAAATATAAACCAAGGCATAAATGTATTGAACTATAGCTAAAATATTGTGTTGTTAATTATCATGGTTTCCACCCCCACTAATCGAAACTAAAAAAAACTAAAAATTTAACCCAAATTTTGTGGGTTTTGATTAAAAAAAATATATCATGTGTTCCATTCTTTTTACGTTTGTATTTTATTTTATTGCTAACTGAGAACCAAAGCAAATTTGTTTTTGTTTTGTTTGCTAAGGTAAGAAACTTATATCATTACTCAAAACCCAAAAGTCAAAAGTCGAAAAAGTCTTATTTCCAACTTTGTCGTAGAAGCAGAGAGAGAGCAAGATTCTTTATTGAGATTCTGACTGTAGAATTGGAGCTCTAGGACTAGAGGGAATCGAGCTTAAACAAAAGAAACGAAGAATCATGAGATTCGGGAAAGAGTTTGTGTCTAAAATGATCCCAGAATGGCAAGAAGCTTACATAGATTATGCTTACCTCAAAACCATTCTTCAAGACATCCAAGCTTCTCGGAAGAGTTCAGATTCCAACAGCCAGAACAAACCGTCTTTGAAACGAAACCTAACCAGACGGTACAACCGCGGCTCCTCGATCTCTGAGAGTCACGACATTGTGGTCAACACTGTGACTCGGGAGCTCGAGACTAGCTACGAGACGACGTTTTTGAAGGGAGGAGAAGCAGCTGAAAACACTGAGGTTGCTTTCTTTAGAGCCCTAGATCGAGAATTCAACAAGGTTAATAGCTTTTACAGACTGAAAGTGAATACAGCGAGGAGTGAGGCGTTGGCTCTGACCAAACAGATGGATGCTTTGATTGCTTTCAGGCTTAAAGTTATGGAGAAGAAGAACCCTTCTATCTCTGCAGGTTCAGTCGCAGTAGACATGAATGCCTTAGCTTCTGAGATTGGATCATCTTCAACGTCTAGAGAAGAACACAGTGAGTTTCTAAGGTTTTATTTGTCTTCAATTTGGACTGTAAAGACTAAAAGTTTTGAATATTTTTGTTTTGATTTATCAGGAGTGGCATTAGCTGATCTTATGAGAAACGATGAGAATGAGAGAACGGACTCGCAATTGAGTATTCTTGAGCGTATCAGGATTAACAAAACGCGAGAAACTCCTTTATCCGCCATTAAAACCATCCTCAAGATCCAGAAGCAGGAAGAGCTAAAATTCACTACAGAGAATCTGAAGAAAGTCGAGGAGCGACTTCAAATAGCGTTCATCGAGTTCCATCAGAAGCTTCGACATCTCAAGAATTACAGCTTCTTGAACGTTTTGGCGGTTTCCAAGATCATGAAGAAGTATGATAAGGTACTTTCTACTCAAAAAATCTATCAAATCCCCATTTTTTAGGCTTCCATTATTTGTCCTTCGATAATTATTAACTAGGTGGACCACCTGCCCTGGCTACATTTAACTTTATGTGTAGTTTGTACGTATTAAATAATATATAACATAACATCTGTGCATGTATCTTATATGTATCTCAATTTTTAATAAGTACATGTTTTAATTTTTAATACTTTTTATATCTCAAAAGTATATAAAAGATATTGGAGAAATAACTGAGTGTTTTTAATGTATTATTTATTGGGCAGATTTTTACAAGAAAATCTCATTGATAGTCTATTCTTGTATATTTCATTAATTTGTTGTTCTTTTCGTCTTTAGTAAAAAGAATTTCTTAGAATCACTAAATGGCATGGTATAGATTCTGTTGATAGTTCTGACAGAGTTTTTTTTTTTAAATGAGATTTACTTACGTATACGTAACAATTAACAATTTAACATGCTGTCCTCTTTAGATAGCGGGAAGAAATGCTGCGAAACTGTATATGGAAATGGTGGATAGCTCTTACCTCACTTGCTCCGAAGAAGTAAGCAGATTTTACGTTTAGAAATCAAATTTAACAAAATCCAACTTCAGTTTGAAAGCTTAAAACATCTGCAGGTTCATAAGCTAATGCTAAAAGTTGAATCTACCATCATTGAACATTTCTCCAGTTCAAACCGGAGCCAAGGGATGAGCCTCTTGAGACCCAAAGCGAATAAAGAACGTCATCGTATTACATTTTCCACCGGTATATATAACACAATAATTGATATGTATATCTTTTTACGAGTAATTCATCCATTTTTCTTTTTTTCAGGCTTCTTCTTCGGCTGTGCTATTTCTCTCATAGTAGCTCTTGCTTTAATAGTCCATGCCCGTCATATCATGGGCACACCAGGACAACGAACTTATATGGAAACAATGTTCCCTTTGTACAGGTTACTATAACTAGTTAACTACCATAAACAGACCAAACATACACTTTTTCTTTGTGTAACATTTTAATGATGATCTGGAGATACTATTTATTTTATTTTGCAGATTCTTTGGATTTGTAGTTTTGCACATGATGATGTACGCTGCTAATATCTACTTCTGGAGGCGATACCGTGTAAATTACTCCTTCATCTTTGGATTCAAACAAGGCACTGAACTAGGTTACAGACATGTTCTACTTCTCAGCTTTGGTCTTGGTACACTTTCTTTGTGTGCTGTCTTATTAAACCTTGACATGGAAATGGATTCTCAAACACAAGACTACAGAACATTTACCGAGCTTATCCCTCTGTTTCTCTTAGTCGTAAGTTCCTTATATCACTCTCATTACAACTTACAACTCAATCCTTCTGTTTGGTGAGATTGGTTCCTCTGCTCATTGCAGCTGGTGATAGCCATTGCTCTCTTCCCATTTAACATTTTGTACCGGTCAAGCCGATTCTTCTTCCTCTCGGTTCTGTTCCGCTGCATAGCTGCACCACTCTACACGGTACCAACAACATCACATGCTCCACTAATCTAAGCAACTAAACATAAACAAAACGTTAACATTGTTTTTTATTTTCTATATACATATTATTTTGTTAATGGTCAAAACGTTACCATTTTTGTAGGTGACTCTTCCAGACTTTTTCTTGGCAGATCAACTAACAAGCCAGGTTCGAGAAATCTCACTAAAAAAATAGTTTGATACTTAATTGATCGATGATTTTAGATGTAAAGAATCAAATGCAATGCAGGCCCAAGCTATGAGGAGTATACAGTTCTACATATGCTACTATGGATTTGGAGATTTCAAACACAGAAGAAACACTTGCAGATCAAACGATATATTCAGAACATTCTACTTCATTGTTGCAGTTATCCCTTACTGGTTACGAATTCTTCAGTGCATGCGAAGATTAATGGAAGACAAAGATTTGAGTCAGGGGTTCAATGCCGTAAAATATCTCTTGACCATCGTCGCTGCTTGTCTTAGAACAGCATATACTCTGAACGGAGGAACCACTTGGAACATCACAGCTTGGGTTTTCTCAGGGATTGCAACTTTTTATGCAACTTACTGGGACATTGTTATTGATTGGGGATTGCTTCAAAGAGGATGTAAGAACATTTTCTTGAGAGACAAGCTTCTTGTTCCTCACAAAACCGTCTACTACACTGCAATGGTGAGCAAACAAAAATCATCAATATCATCTGTTTTTTCCCCCTCTCTTTACATTATGGTGAATGTTTTCTTGGCAGGTCTTGAATGTTTTGTTGAGGTTAGTGTGGTTACAGACAGTATTGGATTTGCAATTCTCTTTCTTGCATAGAGAAACTCTGATGGCGCTTTCTGGCTAGCCTTGAGATCATACGCAGAGGTATTTGGAACTTCTTCAGGTAAGCATCGAGACTGAGAAATAGTTTTTCCATGGATCTAGACATAGTTTCATGTTTTGACAAGAGTTTTTTTTTTTTTTTTTATTAGACTGGAGAATGAGCATTTGAACAACGTTGGGAGGTTCAGGGCGTTCAAATCTGTCCCCTTACCATTCAACTACCAAGAAGATGAAGATCATAATAATTAGCTTAACAAGCAATACTTGGTTTCCATGATACAGACACCAATAACTAATTTGGTTACAGACAAAATTTGTACCCATTGTACACTTCACATCTCAATAGTCAGTGAATTTCTAAAATGATGCATCTTTAAATAGATTTGTGTATTTTAACAAAAAAAAAAAAAAACACATAATGAAGCCTTGGAAAAAAAAATTCAAGTATACAGACCGAATTGGGCTTCACTAAAGTTTATAAAGGCCCAAATAACTGAAAACTGTTTAATTGAACAAACCGTCGAGGGAACCGGAAAACCTCGATATAAAGCGTCTACATAAACCCTTTATTAGGGCTTTAGTCTTTAGAACAAAGTTGCCGCTTCGATCTGTAGAGGCTATCGACATCTAGCTGAAAATGGGATTCTGGGGTTAGTTTTTCAATTTTTGATCACATGCTTAATCTCATTTTCTTGGATTGATTTTGTTGTTTCAGTGCGAGGTAAGGTTTCACCATTTGTTTGATTCTTGGTTCTGATTTTGTGTTCTAAACATCTGCAGGACTTGAGGTGAAACCTGGGAAACCTCAAACTCATACTAATGACGAAGGAAGGCTTCATGTGACTCAGGTATAAACTTTTTCTTCTATCTTGAACTCTCTAAGGTGGAGCTGATTTGTTAGAAAATTGATTGTATCTTTTGATGTAATGTATGTATCTGCATCATTCAGGCAACTCTAGGCGCAGGTTCGAGCAAAGAAAAGAGTGTGATTCAGTGTTCTATAGGAGCCAAGAACCCGATTTACTTGTGTTCATTGTTGCCTAACAAAACTGAGTGTTGCCCTCTCAATCTTCAATTTGATGATGATGATGATGAGCCAGTTAAATTCTCGGTTACTGGTGACAGAAGCATCCACCTTTCTGGATTCTTGGAGCCTTATGACCTGCAGGATGATGGAGATGATTCGTATCCTTCCATTGTTATTTATTTCCTTAGTAAAATTATAATACTTTCTTGTTTTTTTTCTTCTATATTTCCATCTGCTACTATCTTAAAAGTTTTCATTGCTACAATATTAGAGATGATGGTATGGATATTGGTGAATATGAGTCAGGGGAGTCATCTGACTATGACAGTGAAGATGAGGAACATTTGGATGAATTTGAGGACCTCCTTGATAGCAATCTTGAAAGGTATCGGAAGGCTTCTGTCCCAAAAAGCGGAGGTACTTTTTCTTACATAGATGCTAATCAAATTCGTAGCTATCAGTTCAAAATAGCATCTTTGTGCTTCTAGTTTAGCTAAGTATGATTGCCTTTTTTCATTGATTCTTCATTCTTATCTTCTAACTACAAGATTTCTAGAAGATATTTGATAAAGATGATGAAGCTTTTCAATTGTATATCTGTAAATGTAAATTATTATCTTCTTTTGTGTTGTTTTAACAAATACTGAATGGTGTCTTTGCCAGTTGTTATTGAGGAGATAGAAGATGAAGAGAAACCTGTCAAAGATAATAAGACAAAACTAACCACGAAGAAGAGTCAAGCTAGCAAAGATGAGAACGCAAAGAAAGAAATTGTTGCAATAGAAAGTGTTCTGGAAGATGAAGATGAAGATGAAGATGAAGATGAAGATGGTTTACCTATTCTCAAAGAAGATACACCTGAACCAGTGTCTAAGTCAGGTGTGGATATGGACTTGGATAATGATGAACAAGGTAGCAACAAAAAGCGTAAGGCCAAGGCTTCTGAGCACGATGGCTTTCAAGAAAGGTACTGTTCATTGAGCTCTAATGATGCTGAGGACATGGTGAACGTGTTTTATATTAGTATGTATTGTACAAATATGAAGTTGATTTAAATCTGTTCCAGTGCAAACAAGAGCAAAAAGAAGAAAAATCAGAAAGAAGAGAAGAAAGGTGCTACTGAACAAATTAAGAAAGGAAATGTGCCGAAAAAGCAGGAAACCAGCCAAATTTCCCCAGTCACGAAAGCTCAAAATGAAACTGTAACCAACTCCATGTGAGAATTCTTATATCTTTACTTCAGGACTCCTTTTTCTTGGTGAATAACCAATAAAGTATTCATGTCATTTGTGAAGTATCAGGAAGTAGATTTTGAATGATTATTCGAGATAATTAATTCACAAGTAAATGTGGTTTAGTGAGTATGTAATGGTTCTTACAAAGCTTTTCTCATTGAAAAAATATATGTACATTTTATGTATTATTGCAGAAGTGAAGGCTCCAAGACCCCTGCTAAATCTACTGAGAAGAAAAATAAAAAGCAGAAAAAAAAGAACTCAAGTGAGGAAGCTACAGTGGAGAATAAAACCAATGATAGTAGCGTTAAGAAGCAAACTCAAGAGGACTTCAAGTCTTCTCAAGTACGGACATACCCAAATGGTCTCATTGTTGAAGAGTTGCACATGGGCAAACCCAACGCCAAGAAAGCTGAACCTGGAAAAACGGTTTGTGAACTTGATATATGATATCATACTATTACTGCAATGTTATTATATAGATTATGCAACGAGGGGTAGTGTGATAACAATGTTGCGGTTCAAAGAATTGACATTGAATAGGAAGTGAACAAAACCGATGCTCTTATTAGAACCTGAAGCTGTGGTAAACTCTACCCAATTGTCTTTGAGTGCAGGTTGCTGTCCGCTATATTGGAAAGCTTCTGAAGAATGGGAAGATTTTCGATTCCAACATTGGAAAATCGCCTTTTAATTTCCGCCTAGGTTGGTATTGTAACTCAATGCTAAAACAGCAGCTTTTAAAATTGCTTGTGAGTTACTTGATGATACTTATGCGCTCATTGTAACATGCAGGTGTTGGACAAGTCATTAAGGGATGGGATGTTGGCGTTAACGGTAACCTTATGTCTTATTGGTTTTCTTCACTTTGTATCAAAAATGTCATGTTATATTAATCTTTTAAGTTTTCGAACTTCACAGGTATGCGTGTTGGTGACAAAAGAAAGCTCACAATTCCTCCAGCAATGGGGTATAAATTCAATTGCAAATCATTTTGTTTTACCTTGTTTAGTCTTTATTGATTGTGATGTTTTGCTTTAATGGGATTATAAAATTTGTATTGCTCACAACAGGTATGGTCAGAAAGGTGCTGGTGCCCAGATTCCTCCTAACGCTTGGCTGACGTTTGATGTTGAAGTGATTAATGTTAAATAAAACTGCCTAGAAATTGTAGAAACCTTTGAAAGATTGAACCTTTGAAAGATTGAATCGATGATGGGTTTTTGAGGTGTTGTAGCTGCCAGAGATTGAGATTCTTTCTTCCTTAACTTTTGAATCTTTTTTTAAAAAATTGTTTTTCTCGTAAGGCAAAATAATAACATTTGGTTTTAGTTGTCATTTCTTGTGTTTCACAGATTTGATGTCTACTAGTGATTTTTCTTCCAGATCGACACTTTATTTGGTTTTAGTTGTCATTTCTTGTGTTTCACAGATTTGATGTCTACTAGTGATTATTCTTCCAGGTCTACACTTTATCCGAAATCTTTAACCGAAGTTGTCAATCCAAAATGTTTCACATACTTGATTATAATAGTTAAAAAAAAAAAAATTCTGAATTATGTTAGGGAAGAGTTATATTTTGGCTAATGATCGTATCACTTGTGTCCATGTCAATGATTCATTTGTGAAGTCTCTGCTCAAGATTCTCGAATTGTCTTTTTCTCCAGCTAAATATGAACTTGTCATTTATGTATATTCCCTCGTCAGCGTCTCGGAGGAGACTTTGACCGATTGCTTTCTTCTGACTCATTTATATCATCTGACTGATGTACTTTTTTATTTAATAATATTTTTATTAATTACGTCACCATCACAGATTTGTATTGGCTATCTCTCCGGCGTCTCTGGCCGGACCTCTGGTTTCTGACCACGATTCTCAAGTCTCAGTTGTTGTGTTGCTAATGAAATTATCAATTTATGCCTCTGTTAATTTACCCGTATCTTATTTTCATCAAAAATTTCGAGCTTTTGAGCTAAGGGGTACAAAACAAGACATTCAAGTTACAAAACAAAAGTCAGCACAGATACTAGAGTAGGTTTCAGAAGAACAAAAGCCAGAGTTTTCATATAGTTCTCTCTACCATTCCTATTCTACAGACAATACAACCACAGTTTTTTTCAGCGTACAACAATACATTGTGAAGCGACATAACATACTCATTGAGCAGAGATACCTAAGTTGCTTTGAATAGCAGAATTGACCTTCTTCATTACCTTCTGCCACTCTGTCTCTTCCCCTGTAACACAACATTTTCCAGTAATGGTCGTCACATGAAAGTTTTACACTATAAGACAAAAAAAAGGATGCTAATGGAATTCAAAGTACCAAACCTTGTGGACATGCTCCTCCATTAACCACCCTTCTAGCTTCTTTCAAGAAAGACGCCACTTTAGGATTCATTTGATTATCATCTGGTCGAAGACAAATGTCGCCAACTTTTGCAATAGTCAATTTGTTAGCGTAAGGACCTTGGATCCAGTAAAGTTGGAAATCGCAGTCACACACTTCGTTCCCTTCCTCGTCGTCCCATCCATGCTTCATCCTCTTCACCTATACAAAAACCATTTAAATTAAACCGGCTTGTTAGGCTTTCAACATCAATGTAACCGGGATTTTCAAGATTAATTCTCAAGACTCACCGAAACGACGATAGCGTCATAGAATTTGACTTCTCCGGTGACTGAAGGATACGTGGCGCAGACCTTGGTGCTGTCAACAACCTTCGGGCACTCGAAGTCTTGCATCTGCTGGGAAGTAACTCGGAGCCTCTCTTCGAACTCTTGAATCTCGTCGGAGTTCTTGAAACTGTCCGGTGTGTAAAACTCGTCGTAATCGTAGGTGAAACCATTGAAACTAATCAACAGAGCGTCGCACATTTCCGTTAACTCCACGCTGTACCAAGCCTCATCCTCAGGTGACCGGAACTCTATTGCCGGCAAGTCTTCCTCACACCATTTGTCATCGGAGAAATCTCCGGAGAATCTCAGACTACTCGTATCAGACATTATAGTCCGAGATTTTTTTATTTTCGTCAAAAGAAATGACTCTGAAGGTGTGGAGAAGAGTCGACGCCATGCAAACTAATTTATAGAGCCAAGAGCTCGGGATCCCCCAAAAGCTCTACCAGTCAAATTTTAAAATATTACGTTTTTGACCCTTTCCACTAAATTACTTTTTCTTTTCTTCTATGCATCATTTTTTCTAAGTACGGTTTAATATTTGTAATGATTAATTCACATATTAATATGCTTTGGTTTTAGTATATTCATTTGAGAAAAGAATTTGTAAAGACATGTATCATCTTAAAACTTGCAACTTTTATGAATATAATTTTATAAACTATAACCAGTAATTTTGATAAAGGTCTAAACTACAACACATTTACACATATATTTTGGTAACTTAAAGAAACTTAATAATTTTAGAATATTCAAATACAAAAGTGAGTAATTCAGGATTGTATCCCATTTCCGATATGAAAAATAATGGAAACATACATATACTCAAAATTAAAAATAGACACGGTTTATGTTATTATTTCACATTGGATATAAAAAACACTAATACTAATTTATAAGGGATATGAGTCAATTCAGTTATTGACCGTTGATTTTGAGTTGAAAATGCATAATACTGTTTTGTTAACCTAAATAGGATGCTCAAGAAGGGTTTAATAATAATCCTAAAAACGAAATTTACTTTGATAGAAAATGGTAAAAATCATCATTTTGAAATGGTGTGTTAAGAATTTAGAAAGAGGTCAATACTGACTTATGAGAGATATGTGTTGATTCCTTCCTTGCCAACTAATTTTAAGTTTGAACTATAACCTGAGAACACTTTCTCACCAAAAGTGGACATGTCAGAGACTAGTAGATGTTGCTCTAAATTTTTATTTTGAACCAACCTTAACTGTTGTAAAAGAAGTTTTAAAAAGTAAAATTTAATGCTACATTCTATTCATTCATATGATGACTGGTGATGCAAACATGCGAGAACCAAATTCAAAGGCTCGCATACCAATGTAAGTCATTTAGCACAAAAAGCCTATACTACATGTATAATATATCAAAATTCGTACTCCTCTTGTATTAGTGATATAACTTGCTCAGTATTTTGATGAATTCAAGCCACAGTGTGATATTGGGTATCATACTATTTAAACATCTAATAAAAATTGGAGAAGCAAAGTGAAAACTTTCATTAAGGAGAGTTTCGCAATCATGAGTTTGTTTTCTAACATGGATACTACAACAACAATCACAATAGGAGAGAACCTAAAGACAACAGAGCTTCTAAACATTATGTGTTAACAATCAACCAAAATCTGAAAACTCATCATCATCCTAACAAATCTGTGAAAAGAAAACTCAGGATCATCAGCTCGGAATCTCGTTGTCAGATTCTCCAAATTCTTCGTCCTCACCTTCTAATTCTTCGTCATCTTCTTCATCCTCCTGGCCCTCTTCTTCTTCTTCTTCTTCTCCTCCCACTCCACTTCCTCCTTGGATAGAAGAAAAGGGATCCTTGGCGTGGTTAACCGAGTTTGTATAGTAACTGTGTACCGCATTCGTAGTGTTTTCATGCGGGTACGAAATAGTTGGTGGAGGAATAACAACAGACTTGTTAAGCCTCTCGAATCTTGCCTTCCGTTCTTCTGCTGAAATATTAAAGGAGATGGAAGACGGTTGAGCCCCAAATCTTTGCCGTCTTTCTCTAGCTAGATCCAGCTGCGACTGCTCGTGACCCGCTATAAAAGTCCCTACCATTACCTGTAATAAATTGAATTTTATATACTTTTTGTTCTGAGACCACACAAGATCTGGAAATTTGAACCAACCTGGACAGGACCAGCAGCAAGAAAGAGACCAGCGAGTCCTCCACCAAAGACACGACCGTCTGGTCCTGCAAGGCAAACACTCATACCACCAGCTCTACTTCGAGTTCCTCCAGAATCATTTTGCATAAACGAACCCGTCAAAGAGAGAATCTCAAAACGACCCTGATCACATTAAACCCCACAAACATTTGAAAAACCATATACATAGGATTCATGTTCTTTATATATATATATATATGTGACAAGAGAGAAGAGAGCATTTAGACCTCATAGGTTAGAGTACCACCGGATGTCAAAGATTGACGAAGCGTAACATTGGAGATAGGACCATTTGCTGAAAGGATGCAGATAGCACGAGATCCTTGTTGAGAGAATGTCATTATTTTCATCGTCACATCCTGCACAAATACCCGTGTCAAGAGATCAGCTTCGTAATCGATCATTCCTACTCTACTGCATATGACTATGATCATATCACAAATGAGTATTCACAAAAACCATACCTCTCCAGCGTTTACAATGAGCACATGAGGTGTGAAGTTGGCACCAACAAAATCTGCAGTTCCTACACCTGCAAAATTGGTATCAACTGAATCGAAAGAAATCAAAAATCATAACTGAGACAACTAAACACTAAGATACACACAATCAACTAAAAAAAAGTGTAATCGATTAATAAAACAAACACATGACAAGGATTTCTATAAACTAGAGCTAATTTCTCCCTAATCCTCGAGCTTTATGGGAATGTTGTGATGTGCCATTTCTAATCTATTACTTCCTCTCAAGTCTTCGTAGCCATTTCTATCTTTTCACTAGCTTAGGACAGGTGACACAAAAGCTCTGTTCTTATCCCAACATCAGTCAAGTCAAACCGGCACAGATCCATATGAGTCATATAACTAACAAAACTACTACACTTATAATTTGGTTCGAAATTTTTTATTCATATACCAGGACTTCTATCGAACTGGAACATTGGGGACTTCTTGATCCATTGATTGGACTTGCCACGTCCTCTTCCTCGTTTCCGAGGAGGATACTCCGAAGTCAATGGAACAGAGGAAGAGATTGGCATCGGAGACAGAGTCGCAACCAGAGTCCCATCGGGATTATACTTTCTTGGCCTACCTCTCTTCTTCTTCAGCTCAGAGGAAGCGTTCTCCGGCGGCATTGTTAAGCTGAACGGAGGAGCAGCATTATCTGTAACGGCGGCGGCGGCGGATGCAGTGGTAGGTGGGCCCGATAACGGGTTAGGGTTTTCGGGTCGTGGTGGTGGGTCCATTTGGTAACCACCATCAGAAGAAGCTTCATGTTGCTTCAAGCCGAAACTGTTGTTGTTGTTGGTTCCTTCTCTCTCCTCCATCCGGACATAAGATCAGTGATTCTGTAAGGAAAGATTCCGAAAAATCAGTAGAGCCCAGAGATCCTCTCGAATCTTTGTGATCAAGAAAGGTTCAGTCTTGTTTCTTCAACCTCCCTCAAGTCAAAGATAAAGATTTATAGAGATAAGAGGGAAAAATCGAAAGATGAGATTTTGCTGGAAGATTTTTGCTGCTGTAGAGCAGATCAGTAAAAGCTTAGCTAAGATTAAAAATACAGAGCTACCATGGAACAAATCTTAATTTTAGAAAATTCGGCCCAAAACATCCATAATTATAAGCAAAGAAGAAAGATCTAATTTTTAAAAAAATTTCTAAGGGGTGGTTTAAGTTGGGAGAGAAAATTCTTAATTGGTGAGGTGAAATTAGGGTTTTGGGCAAGAAATAGAAAGAGACAAATAAAATTATAAAATTGGACTAAAAACTAGATGGAAAATTTTAATTTATTATCAAGAAAAAAACTAGGGAAATGTAACTGTATATATGAATAATTAATTACCTGGTTAAGGGGAAAATTGTTCCGGTCTAGTAATCTTGGGTTGATCTAATAGCGTAAGATTAATTAATTTTGTAAACTGGTTACGGACCAAACTCATGGTTTGGTATATCTTTTCATTTGGGATATTAAAATAGGATAGAAAAAAAGCTGTAAAGCGAATTAGCTAACGTAACGTTTGAGACATGCCAATTTGCTTTTTTGGACTACAATAAACATTAAGATAGAAAAGATCTCTTTAGTCTAATCTAGTTGACTAAACATAAACAGTTTGACTAATATTCCTCCCTAACTCCCACGAACACTGCGGACTGGGCTTGTCAGAGTCCATCTTTACATTTCTATGATATGGTGATATACATCATCGCATGTTTGACTTAGTTCTGAGAATATGTCCAATAAGATTATATGATATGATGCAAATTTTGGTTTATCCTCAAATGTTCCACGGAACAATCATCCTGCTAAAAGTATTGTTCTTGAAATCTAAATTGTCTTTAATGTATTTGCCAAAGCGTAGTCCCTAGTCTTTCTACTGTGTAGCAAGTACCGTTTGTATCTAATTTTATCTATTATTAACAGTATATAAGTTAAAAGTTATATGTTTTGCACACACAGAATAGATGATGTAATTTGTGTAAAAATATCAAAACAGACAGTCAATATTTTTTTAGTGAACAATATCCTAAAATACCATTAAAAGATTATTTTTTCCAAAAATACTTTAATATTTTAACATTTCCAAAAACATACAAATATATAGGTTTAATTAGATACGTTTTCTACAATTTAGTAAAACTTCTTTGGGTTCTCACTATTTATTTGTGTAGAAAAAGTTTACATATCAATAATAGTTTGTGAGGTTACACAAACAACATGTAAACAAATTTTAGAAGAAAAGAAACAAATAACCAAACTTCTTTGGGTTTTCGATTGGTGTTGTTATGTTGGTGTAAACTAGGGATTTATTACCGTCAGACACGCAAAACTGTTGTTGATTATTTTACAAATTTATTTGAATAACTGGAGAGATGATATATCTATGTATTACATTTTTCCTAGTGAATTGGTCCGGATTTTCTCAAACCCAAGATCTACCATGAATTATATTAAAAAAAAATGGTGGTCACATTAAGAGAACATGTTGGGATTTGTTTTTTTTGAAGAAATTAAAAATATCATCCCAATAAAAAATTAATTAAAAAATATTTTTTGTCATCATTTTAATAAAATCATTTGTATCTGTAGTTATATTAATGAATATATCATTTTGGCAAATAGATTAACTTTCATTTGATGTATTTTCAACTTTTAAGCGAAAAAAAGAGAAAAAGAAAGAAATATGTTTAGTAACAGAAAAACCCTAAATCAAAACCGGACTACCAACCAGCTGACCCGTTTCTTGTTCCCGCACTTAGCAGAGACGATGAGCACCGAGAACGAAGACTCTTCAGCTGTGCGAAGGCGCGTGTCCTGCACTAAATGCTTCGACGCTCTCTGGTTCTGCTACTGTATGTCCCTTTATCTGATCGCATTCTCTGATTCTACATCTTGAATTTGCTCTCCAACTCAACAATACTGCTTCAAATTGGAAATTGTTCCTCTTGGGAAAGCAAAATTTGAACTTGATTGAGATTTGATCCGTCCATCCATTACAAACGATATTTGCTTCGTCATTTTGCATTTCAGAATTGTGCCCTTCTTCGTCTCTAGTTTTCGTGCTTGTTAAAGTTAACAACTTTGGTCAAAGTTAATCAATGATGTAGTTTAACAATTTTTACAAAGGATCTCTGAAACCATTTCCACAATCTATGTTTTGTTGAAGGGATGTCTAGATGGTCCAACATAACCAGCAATGGCGATGACACAGAAAAAGGTTTGGGGGGGAAAACAAATGGCTTAGTCTTAGAATGCTAAATCTCATGCTGAATCCTTTGTATTTGATTCGTAGATTTATGTGTATGCATCTTCTGTGTGAGGTTTCTATGATTTAGAAACATAACTTTCTAATATGGTTTTTACCTTCTTTTCTCTGTTAAATCATGTATTTGCTGTTTATGTTTACATTCACTTCATCTATGTTGTTCTCTTGTCTCCATTGGCAAAAGCTTTATGCTTTTTTCTTCCCTTGACATTAAGTTTCATTGACTAACTGAGGAAATCTCTTGCAGCACCATTTTACCAAATGCAGCAGTATTACCGGGTTGGAAAACTTGATGATTGTACTAAGAAGTTCTCTGATCTCTTTGATTGTCTTTCCTTAAAGACCAAAAGAGCTTCTGAAGCCGAGGTTTGTTGCTTCTTTGATCTTAAAGTTGATTCATTTTTTTGTTACTTTTGTCTACTCATATTGATCTAACATTAGCATCGTCTATTGGATATCATATAGACTAGCTAATCTAAATACTATAATTTGGAAATATGTGAATCACACTTGTTTTAAATTATGCTTCAAATTTGGTTTCACCTGGTGCTGCTCTTATTTTCTGCATCAGTTCTGTTTTTTCCGGAAAATGATTAACATGGGACATTTTCCTATGTCCAATATTGGTATATTACACAGCATTGGTGCAGCTTCCACTGTTTATGAGTATGAATGTGTCTGTTATGTTGCAGAAAATTCTGGAAGAGCAAGAGAAAGCAGATGCAGAAAAACATTTCTGGGTTATGCGAACACAGGAAGAAGCTTCAAGTCACTGGAACGAGATTTTTGGGCATTTGGATGATCCAAATTATTAGAAGGTACAGTTTCACGCTTAAAATTCTCGACTGCATTCTTGAAGGAGATTTTTACTTCAAAGAAACTCAATGCCTGCTACAGATCTGCAAGTTATTCTGCGGGATAGAGCAAGCTTTTTGTCATCGGTTACCATGAACATTTTGAGAAAACTTAACCTCAAACTCCAAAGAAGTGCACCTCAAAGATGGAGGGATATTTTGAGATCATTTTTTGGACTCTGGATATATTTGGTTGATTGATATTAACAGAAAACCATTGCTTCAGAAAAATCATACATTTTTAATAGAAAGGTACCTTTAATAAACTTCGAAATTTTAGACATATATATCAATGTCTACTACGATAAAAAGCTTATATACGACGAAGTTTAGCAGTTTTTATATTGATCAAAGTCTGCCAGTAGGCAAAGGAGTATTGTGAAATTTACCTGAAAAGTGTCTTTTGAGGCATGTTTCAACCTCTCCAAGATCAACACAGCTTTTTATAATATCTTGAATAAACACATTGAGGTTCTTGTTGTTTGAAAGCGGGTCAACTGTTCAAGGCTGTCCAAAGAATAGCCGTTGTTTATTTATGGGTTCTTCATAAAGCCTCAACCACCCTTGAGAAACTGGCTGGAGCTAAGACGGGTATCAGACATCTACTAAGTGATCGGAAGCCTCTTGATATATCTTTGAGCAAAACTAACGTGAAGAAGCAAAAACGTTTTTTACTGACCATTGCCCTTGACAGTTTTAAAAGAGATAGAGAGAATGATTGCTTATTTGCAGAAAGTGTGAAAACAGAGAAGAAACAGAGTACACATAATAAAATACAACAAGGCAATGTTTTAATGCATTGCTTCCTTTAGATTCTCATAACATCAAGGTAAGCTTTTCCATCGAGCGGACGAGAGAACAAGCCATTGAAATACTCTTCGGTGGTCACGCTTTTAAAAATTGCAGCCTTATGCCTTTCCACGAGACTTGTCATCGGACCAATTTCCTTGCCCATTCCCATATTGTGGAATGTAGCCACAGAAATTCTCTCTTTCTCTGAGTTCACAACTCCACGATGCTCTATACTCCGGTATGTCCCAATCGTTATGATCTACATTATTTACTAATACCATCATCAGAACCATTTACAATGATATCAACTCAATAAGCTCTTTATAAAGATGCCAAGAACAAGCTCTGTCGTCCATGTAACTTTACCTCTAAGATGTCTCCTATATTGACAACAAAAGCACTTGGGAGAGGCTTGACAGAAACCCACTTGCCATTTTTCTTAATTTGGAGACTTCAACTTCATTAACCTGCAACAGTATGGTGAGTCCTGTAGAGTCGGAATGCGGAGTTATACCAATAACCTTATCCGGTTCTGGACAAGGCGGATAGTAATTCAGCCTAATTCTCTGTCCTAACTACTCATCATCAAACAACTGTTCCATTTCCTCGGGTTTGATCTTCAGTGCTCTTGCAAATTTCGAAAATAAGATCTTTGCTATGCTTTTCACTTGAGCTGAATATATCTCTAGTGTATATCTGAAAAACATAATCCAAGTTTTGAACAGACATGATTTGTGTAAGAATGGTTTTGCAATTTTGAAGCAAACCTGAAGGGAAGAGGTAACTTGGGGAACAAGTGGGGCCTTCGTAATCGAACAGGTTGCATTGTCATGAAGAACACATCTGCCCAATCGAGTTTCTGCTCTTCTGAAACCACAAAAGCTTATCCAAAACCTTCGATGTCAGGTACAACGTGGTTTTGAGTGTTGGCGTTTCTTTCTATGTGGCAAAGAAACACTAAAGGCGCAAGGCAAAGAAACAACGTACAAAGTCTACAATGAAATACTACTTATAAAAATTCACATTCCACCAGTCGATCATGTTTAATGAACAAATTTTCAAAAAAAAAAAGAAGCATGTAACCCCAATAAATTTATTTATTTATATAATAAGTTATCTGAAAACCCCATATTTATGAAAACAATATATTATTAATAGTTGAGATACTTTTTAAGAAACATTTATTTTCTTATATAACTAGTAATTTTGGGATCATTATATATCTGTAGCAACTAGAAAATAAATAACAATAGTTCTGCACCAAATTTAAATAGGAAATTAAGAAATAAGAACTGTAAATGCAAAGAAACACGGATGCAGAAAACGAGATAGTAGTTGGATATAAGTGAAGTACGAGGTCGTTTAGAACATTTGGTGTTTCACTGTAACGAGTCTTCCCAACCACAATTCCTTTCTTTCATTTGTCAACAGCTTCGAGCTGATGGAAGTAATTAAGCTATTGATATATGTTCTTCCACCGTCCTCATGATGAGGAAACGATGCAGATGTGGTTCGTATTCGCGCGGCAACAAACGAAAGTTCCACGGCGGTTGTGTGGTTCAAGCATGACCTCCGTGTTGATGATCGTCCTCGATCATCGCATTCTATCACGTACGTACGTTCATTATACATTCCTAATCAAATGTTTGGTCCATTAGCGGAACAATTCACTTGATTTGATACGTGTGCCTAGGTTTCTTATGCTTGCCAGATGTTAATTTGAGTTTTTAAATCCCTGCTTTGTTTTAAGCTTCTACGAGTTCTAACTTCTATTAGGAACTACAGGATCAGTTAATATTCATTGGTTTCATTCATGTATTAGGAAGGTAAAGATCCCGTATCGGATCCGAAGAAGAAAGTGGGCTTACTATAGGAGCTTTGTCCAGCTATAGTGATTAAGAAAGTCAATGCATGCAGGTGAACACACAAAAAAAACGATGGATAGTGAAGATCAATAATGATGGACAAGAACTAAAGGCCACATCTTAGCAAATTTATACCACAGTAGTAAAAAAAAACTAAGGATTTGGTCATCATTTGTAGAAATAGTGTAGCTTGCTTGGTCAACATCCAGAAAATTCTTCATAGATGTCATCAATCCAAATATTTATCTTCTGGTAAGCATGAGTTTATCTTATAATTTTTTTTTATTATTATTAAACCGTAACTGTATAGAAGCTCCCTTGAGTGGTTGACCAAGAAACTTTAAAACTTATACATCAGGAGGTCTGGGGTTCGAGCCCTGCAATTTATTAATAAATTTGCAGATTAATGGAAGTAAGTTTACAGAAAATCTTTAATGATATACAATTAGCGCTGTTCGTCATGATTCTATGCAAAGCAGGAAGTGATGTCTATCAAGAACATGGAGAATAAAATATAAAATATTGTTTGTAATGGATCTAATAAGTATCGGAAGGAATTGTCCATAAAAAATTTATCTAATAGTTATCATAATTTGTAATAAAATTAATAAATCTAAACGACAAAAAAAAAACAGTAACTGCAGTTTTTGTTGTTGTTTTTTTTTGTTTTATATTTGGAGGTGTGCCCAAGTGTCCCTTCTCAAATTTGGCCATCTGTGCCCCATGTGGTAGAGTAGTGCGTTGAAGGAACATTCAGATATGGAACACGTGCTGTTTAGGGAGGACGTAAACGACACAGCGTTCACTTTTAAAATTGGAAAACTTCACTTTTACTTGTACTCGAGTGTCTGAGATTGTGTTTATTTTAATTTTTTTAACCTGTTCTGATATTTCGTAATAAAGTTTCGTCGTCAGGTCAGGTCGCATAAAAGTTGAAATACAAAACAAAAAATCCCACCAAAAACGTTGAGGAATTAATTTGGCGCACTACTCCTCACTGTATGACATTTTCCGACGATATTGTCTTTGCTGAAATCTGAAAAATCCAAAACCGAAATAAAAGTATATCGTGAAAGGAAGAAGAAGACGGAGCAAGATGTGGAGACGCGTGGCTTTACTTTCTCCGATGATTTCTTCAACATCGCGATCCCTTCCGGTAATAATGTTCTCCTGATTTTCTATCCCGATCGCGTCGATTGAATCTTTGATTTTGTGGTTTTAACTCAAATTTTGTAGGCGGCTTTAGGCCTCAAAGTTGGGGAATCTTTTGCAACGGACGTAATCAATCAGGTATATATAGATAAAAAAAAAAATAGCTCCATCAATTTGTTCCTTGATATTTCGTTTATAAATGCGTATCCTATTCTTAGGTGTCACAGGACGAACGGGTTTTGCCGCCGAAACCGAAACCGAAAGCTAAAGCTCCATTTATTACATTTGTACTTGGTGAAGTTTTTCGATTCTGTTGTTTAATATGTTGAGTTGGATCTATATGGGTTTCGCTTGGTTCTTCAATCATGTGCACATGATCTATTAATCTATTTATGTGAAGTCAAATAAACATTTCGTCATTTGTATCAAACTTTTATAAATAAATGTTCAATTGCTGGCATTTCAATAATTTGAGGTTTAACATATCAGGAGGTCCTGGTAGTGGAAAAGGTACACAATGCGAGAAGATTGTCCAGACCTTTGGATTACAACATCTTAGTGCTGGAGATTTGCTCAGGAGAGAAATAGCATTGAAGACTAAAAATGGGTAGGAATAGGATGATCAAAGTCTCTATATATCCACTCTATTGCTTTTCAAAAGTTTCTGTTCATCTCATGATGGGGTGGAATTTTGATTTCAGGGATATGATTCTGAACTTGATTAAAGACGGAAAAATTGTTCCCTCAGAAGTTACAGTAAAACTAATACAGAAAGAGCTCGCATCGAGTGACACTTGCAAGTTTCTCATTGATGGTTTCCCACGAACTGAGGAGAATCGTGTTGCATTTGAGCGCATAGTGAGTACTCGAGTCTGTTCTTTCCCTTCTTCTATTTTGAAATACTCTTGGAACAGAGCTTTCTACATGAAATAGCTCCTTGGTAACTATTGCAGGTAGGAGCAGACCCTGATGTAGTACTGTTCTTCGATTGTCCTGAAGAAGAGATGGTGAAACGTGTCTTGAATCGTAATCAGGTGCTTATTTTTATTAGTACTCCCCCTCTATAAGTTAACAGTGCCCATGAAACTGATTCCTTGATGTTGCAGGGTCGAATTGATGATAATATAACTACAATGAAGAAGCGTCTGAAAATCTTTAATGCTTTAAATCGTCCTGTTATTGACTACTACAGAAATAAAGGAAAACTCTTCACTGTGAGTTCTTTGCAAACATTTATGACTTTTCGTACGGTTATTAATCTTCATTTTTTTATCTAATATTTCTGTATGGAAGGTTGGAGAAGCTGTAGATAATGTTTGATTCGTTTCAAATTTCATCGTTGGTGCAGATTAATGCAATAGGATCAGTAGATGACATATTCCAACAAGTTGTACCTATTTTCACCTCATTTGAGGTCTGCACTTTATCTTGGTCTCTGCGTTTCAGCTCATAATTTATTTTTTTAAAGTTTGTATCATCCAGACATCATGCATTATATAGCCTTGTGCTTTCTGCAACCAGATCATAATCTGTTTAGAATTCCTGCCATGACACGAAATAATCTGTTTTTGAGTAACAAGAAGATTTGTGTTAACACTTGCAAATTTTGTGTGCAGCAATTGAAGGAGAGTCGGCATGTGAATCCAAAGTCCCATCTCGGTTCGAGTATGGTTAAAAATTCACGATCACTCTGAAATGTGTTCATTACTCTTGAATTTTGATGCACTATACATCATTTTGTTTGTACTTTTGTACAAGTATCACAAGGTAAACAACAACCAAGCTTCTCTTATCCATCTGTATAAATAAAATAGTTCCTAATAAAAGCTCTCTTTCCCTCCATTAATCGAATTCTCAATTCAGAACAAATAAAAAATAAAGAAAAGAGAAGATGATGATTGGTGAGTATAATCGTACACAAATCAAGCTTCTCTTATCCATCTGTATCGTCTTCTTCAATGAAAAAGAAACCAGACATCACGAGCAGCTGAAGCAATGACGAATTCAATACAACAACAATGGATTCACTTCCCTCTCTATAACCAAACCATCTCCCACTCCTATCTTGATTGGAAAACAGTCAATTCACCGGACCCAACTCGATGCCTTAGACACGGTCATTACAGACCTCGAAACTTCAGCTCAAAAAGACATCTTGATCAGAGTAAGAGCCATTGACCATGGTGTCAGAGTTCATCGCCTTATATGAAGTTATACCTTCCTACCTTTTGCATAATAACCTCGGAATTTCATCGAAGCTTGTTAGGCTATACGCGTCTTGTGGCTACGCCGAATTGGGTCAGTACGAAGATGCCTTGTTTCTCTACTTTCAAATGGCTGAAGGCGGGGTAAAACCAGACCGGTTCACATTCCCATGCGTCTTAAAAGCTTGTGGAGGAATTGGGTCTATTCAGATTGGAGAAGCAATTCGTCGTGATTTGGGTAAGCAAGGTTTCGGATACGATGTCTATGTGCTCAATGCTCTTGTTGATATGTATTCAAAACGCGGCGACATTGTTAAATGAAGGAATGTTTTTGACATGATTCCTCATTTAGACTCTGTGTCCAACTGCTTACCTTCATCACGGATTGTTACACGAGGCGTTGGACACTTTTCATATAATGGTTCAAGATGGGATTGAGCCTGATAAGGTTGCTATCTCCAGTGTTCTACCTCGTGTTCTGTTTTTCAAGCATGGGCGTCAGTTACATGGATGGGTAATTAGGCGAGGAATGGAGTGGGGGTTATCGGTTGCAAATGCTTTGATTGTTCTTTACTCCAAAAGAGGACAATTGCGTCAAGTCTGCTTCATATTCGATCAGATGGTCAGAAAGATACCATATCTTGGAATGCTATTATCTCTGCTCATTCTAAAGATTCTAATGGTTTAAAGTATTTTAAACAGATGCAGCATGCTAATGCTAAACCTGATGGTATCACGTTTGTCTCGGTTCTGTCTCTCTGTGCTAATAATGGAATGGTTGAAAATGGAGAGACACTATTCTCCTTGATGTCAAAGGAATATAATATAAACCCAAAGACGGAACACTATGCGTGTATGGTGAATCTCTATGGAAGAGCAGGGATGATGGAAGAGGCCTACTCAATGATTGTTCAAGAGGTGGGGACTGAAGCTGGTCCAACTGTTTGGGGAGCTTTGTTATATGCGTGTTACCTCCATGGAAATGCAGATATTGGAGAGGTTGCTGCTCAACATCTTTTCGAGTTGGAACCTGATAACGAACACAATTTCGAGCTGTTGATGAGAATTTATCGCAAGGCAAAGAGAGCAGAGGATTTCGAGAGAGTAAGGCAGATGATGGTGGATCGAGGACTGGAGACATAAATTGTTTCTACTCAAAAGGTACATATGAGTTTATCTTCTTAAGTCAGCACATGTGATGGTCATATTATGTTGACTGATATTACACACAGGAGACTTGTTTGTTCATAGAGAAAATTATCACATGAAGTGTGTGAAACCGTCTGATTCTTTAGCTGTTAGAAGTAATTTCGCCTTTCTAGATTCTCGTGGGTTGTCTTCAGCTAGATTTGACTTCTACCAATGTTATCACTAGATTATACTTTTTCCGCTGCATTATTCAATTGATAAGCTAATTCTCGTGAACAGTGCTTCATATGGTTTAGTCACATGGGTTTTGTCATTGGTCACGCGCATTGTGACCCACCACTTGCACATTTACAAAGCTAGAATCCAAATCTGCTGTCTGAAAAAATTATGAGATAATGTGAAACAAACTGAACAGAGTAGACGAAAACAAAGCAGTTCCAGCTCTTATCCTCTGTTATTGATATTCACATTCAATGTTTCAACCAATTCCCATTTTAACTCTTAAAAGAAATAGTGCTTTGTGTGTAAGGATTTAAAAGGATCAACGTATTGGCATTCACACATTTTCTAAGCCTCTTGCTAAGTCTCTATTAATATCTTACCCCATTTACTGCTACTCCCACCTTTTAGTTGTTGAATTCAAAAACCTGTTTGTGTTTGGAACCCAAAATGGCTATAAGTTTCCATCTTTCTCTGATTCTCTTTGTTCTATATCTATCCACTGCAGCAATAGCCATGGCCAGAAACCTTGAAGAGGAATCAAGTGGTGATATAGAGTTCATTAAAAGCTCTTGTGAGACAACATCTTACCCGGACCTATGTTTCCAGTCTCTGTCTTCATATGCGAGCGAGATCAAGAAGCAGCCACGTAAGCTCGCCGAGGTAGCGCTTGCCGTTAGTGTTGCCCGAGCAAAGTCAGCCAAAACCTTTGTCTCAGGGATGACTGACTTTGAGGGAATCACGAAGAGGCAGCATGAGGCTGTATTGGACTGTGTAGAGGAGATGGGAGATACTGTTGACAGGTTGAGCAAGTCGCTGAAGGAACTAAAACGTCTGGAAGATGGTGAGAGCGGAGAAGACTTCTGGTTCTGTCTGAGCAATGTCCGGACATGGACAAGTGCGGCTCTGACAGATGAGACCACGTGTCTTGATGGGTTTGGAGGGAAAGCCATGGATGGCGAGCTGAAAAGCTCAATCAGAACACACGTTGTGCGTGTGGCGCAAGACACGAGCAATGCCCTGGCTCTGATCAACGACTTTGCTTCCAAGCATTGAAAACATTTCAAAGGTAAAAAAAACAGGGGACAGAGTTTTCCACTTGGACTTGGTGTCTATTGGATTTTGAAGAAATGCACTTTGGTTTTAGTTCCAACTTTGTCATTTGTTGTATCGTCTACGTCTTCATAGTTCGAAGCTGCTAATATAGATTTTAATTGATAATTTATAGATTTGTTTGCCATATAGAGTATTTGCAACACCTCTTTTAGACATCTCTTCATATTTTTTTCCAGAATACTATTGTTTCTTATCATCCATAAGGCTTCTCGAAAAAATCCAAACGTCCTTTCGTATCATCCAAAAGGGTTATTAATGTCTTTCAGAACCCTTTACGACGACGCATTTAGAAGAAATATTACTAAAAACTTCAAAAGTTGACCCAAAAAAAACACAATTGAAAAACTTCAAAAGCACTTGTGAATCATTCGAAATGGATTCTTACTAATTTCATTGCTCACTCTTAAACATTTTACAGGTAATGTAAGTATGCGATCTTTTATCTAATAGATTAGGCTTTACTGCCTAATGTAGACATAATTTTAGTTTTTACACATTGTATAAACTTGAAATTTAATTATAAATTTATATAAACCAAAAAAAAAAACTTGAAAGTTATGATCATTAGTTATGATGATTTGTGATAATGTTATCACTAGCTTTATCACCACCTAAATTTGAACATGTATACATGCACATGCAAAAGAGAGGTGAGCATAATGAAATATTTCAATAACTTAAATAGTTAGTAACGAGGGCTAAAGTATTGCTTGTAGTCTTTGAAAGCTCAGAAATAGCCTTTTTTACCTTCTTCTTCGTCTCCTCACTCACTGTTCTTTCCTCGAACCCGTCTGTACACGTGCCCTCGTCAGTCAATGCCGAGCTCACCCACGTCCTCACATTATTTAAATGCTCCTCTGCAGATTTTCCTCCGCTTCTGACATACTTCATCTCGGCGATCGCTTGCTTGAGCTCGTCGACGGTATCCTTCATCTCATATACGCAGTCCTTGAGGATCGAAACCTCAGGACCTTTTGCGGATTTTGCCTTTTTTAGAAGGTTAGAGATGACTAATGTGGCATTCTTGGCGGATTTGACGTTGAGGTTGAGCGATGTTACGCAGAGTTTGATAGGGTCGGATTTGATGGTGGATGAGTAGGAGGACAATGAGTCGTAGCACATTGTAGGGTATGTTGTTGAGTTGCATGCCTTTTTAACGAATGCTGTGTAGTTTTGATATCTGGCTTGTGGAATGGCTGCTGTTTTTGGAAAGCTTGATGAGTTGATGAAAACGATGAGGGTTAGAGAGAGTATCACGAAACGCGACATGTTTTGTAGTTTCTGGTTTGAGAGAGAATATAAAATGCAAACTTTTGGAGAATAGTGTGAAACTATGTAGAATGTGTATGCATATTTATATACACACATTGGAACTGGATTACTATTTTTACAAACGGAAAAATCCTAGAAAATGTTAGTTTACAATACACAGTTTTGTATGCTATTTATTTTATTATTCAAACCATGTGACTTCTCATTCTGTTTGTTCCATCAATCTTTCCTTAATCAATAACCACTTTATTTGTTGACAAAAGAATAAAATATTAACCACTTATATATGATATAGCAGTCTCGTTTCCCTCTAGTCATTACGGTGTAAAGTGTAAACAATCATCAGAGGTTGATCATAATTTGTTTATAATAATATGCAAAACCTGGGCGTCTAAAAAATAATAGGAAACAACGTACGATTAAGAAGCTTTTGTGTCCAAACAGAGTTTGAAGATTATAATTCCGGTGTTCAAGCAAAAGGTAAGGCACGTGAAGTGATACGATGCGCATGTAGCATAAACGTGGACCAGATCTCTAATTTCGGAGAAACATCAACTTCTTTTTTTTTTTTTTTTTTTAAAGTCAAGAGAGTATTAATCATCTTCTTCTGTCATTATTAAGGTAGACAGATCAACGTTTCATGCATATTATACAGAATTGACATGCAAATTGATCTCAGATACATGATTTATGTATACGTGTTTGGTGGCTGGAATTTGCATAGAAATTTAAAATTTAAATTTTTTTTATCTAGCCCAATATGTTGAGATTGGCATTTTGAACAACCATATTTTATCGAATCATATGAAGATTTCAACAACAAAAAGACCATGTGAAAGGCCACAAAGAAGCCAAAATGTCTACATATCAATTACAATAACTTTTTATTATTTTTGTACTATCAACGAATTCATTAAAATTGGCCCATAAGGCTTCAGCCCAGGAAAAAAAAAAAAAAAAAAAACTTGTTCATATGATTCAAAAGACAGAGACCATTTGGAAGCATCCGATTATGCGGAATGAAGAAGAAGTTAAAGCTATGCACAGTATCAAAATGGGAGAAACATGAACGATGGTTAAAAAGGCAAAAATAAACTTTTTCATTGCAATTGAGAAGAGTGGTGGTAACAAAGAAGAACAAGAAACATGATTCTAAACCAATTTGACCTAAAACAACTCAAGAACCAGAGTTTGGGAAGCAATACTAGAGACGAACTAATGGGAGATACATACCAAATAACTTCACTTTCCCAGGTGGATCAACACCAAAGAATAGGAAAAGGCTCAGCAAAATGTGAAAACCGAGGCGATCAACACCATTAACATTAGCTTCAACTGTCCATTTAATATAGATGTTGCAGCTGAGTGGTGTTGTTCCCTGCAACAATAACAATAAAGAGTGTCAAGATTCTCATCAACTAAAGGTATATCAAGAGAGATAGAGAGAATAAAAGTTTCAGATGAATACTTTTGTAAGTTCTTAAGGGCACCGCAGTAAAGGACATTTTCAGGGGGATCCATTTCTGTCTTTCCATCCTCCTCGGGGTTTGTGATCCGCATATAAGTTTCTTCGCCAAGATACCATCTGTCAAGATTCTCTACTCGAATGTTCCAAACTCCGACGTTATCAAGGGAAATAAGTACAGCCGTCCATCCCCCTGGGTATACCTGAGTTGCAACAAAACCATTAAGAAAACTTGCAGACCAGAGTAATTTGAGTGATGCTAGAGTGTATGAACCTCGATTGTGCTTCTTGATATGGCATCCCAGTTGTTATATGAACCCTTTTTGTCTTCTGACCAAATACCAAAGTCCATCCTGGATAACATGATATATCAACACCAGATTTTCAAAAGATATTCAAAGGAGGAACAAGAATATATGACAAGTTGTCATGGTTTCTCTTACCCAACAACAAAAAATGAATAGCCATCAACATGGAAGCTCTGCATCTTGGTGTCATTGTTCTGGAAAACAACTTGTATAAAGCCCTTGTATGTTGCGTTGATCATAGATATGTCCAAACGTGGAGGTCTATCAAAAGGTCTTTCAGGGAAGTCCAGCTTATAAGCTCCTTTCACTTTATTGCGATCCGCAAGTCTCACTGGAGTGCTTGGATTCACAAATGAAATCCCGTTAAGTGTAGCACGAAGTGACCCGTTAATTGTTGTTGGAGGCAAACTTCTCAAAATGTATGTGTTAGTGATGTTTATTTGACCGTAGTGAAATGAACCCTGTGGATTTGGACGAGCTCCACTAGCTGATGTATTTTGCCTGCATATCAAAAGAGCCAGCTTCATTGGAACAAAATCTAGTTGCCGCATAGCAACAAAGGGAACATTTACATGCACTTTGCTCCAAAATATTATTGAAAACAAACCTGATGGCCCTCGGTTGATTCATTGCTGACCACGGGCTAGAAACATCTGTTTTTGGAACTGGTAGAGGACCAGAAGCAGGTCCTTTGGAATTAGAATAATGGAGGATGGCAACACCAGTGACTCTTTGCCACACTGTTTCATTCACAAATCTAGCACTGGCAACAATGTAGTAGTCACTTGTGGCGTCTTGGTCCATGGTTACCAAGAAAGAATAAGACTGTCCTACATGAATATCAAAATCGGTAAAGTTCGCCTGTGAGGTATAGTGACCTTCGGTTTCTACCAAAAGCAAATTGTGGTTCTGAATCCTGAAGTTCAAGCTTGTTGAGATCCCAACATTGTGAACGCGGATTCTGTATGTTTTTCCTGCAACATATAACACTTATATTATATACTAATAGAAAATAATGATTTGCAGTATGAAAAAGGAAGAATCTCAATAATTCTTTTTATTCATCTCCTAAAGATTAAAGATATTAACTTTAGAAGTACCATATTTACAAGATTTTTAACTACATTCAATTGTTACTCGTGAGTTATAAGTGAATAAGTAAAAAGAAAATCTTTAAACAACACAACTAACTGAGATTGGAGACCCAGCTTGAGCAACTCGTCATAAAAATTATTACTAAGATGCAAAGGAAAGTCACATGAGAAGTTCATAAGTTCCATGAGACAAAGTGAAAGGACAATTCCTCAGAAACTCCCAACGTACCTGGTTCAACATGAAAGGTTGAGTAATCAATTCCATCAGGTACACTACTGTTGTATTTGTAAGGACCCTTCCCATTGATGAGGACTCCATCTGGCATCCCAAGTTCTTTTCCAGAGTCAAGAATTTTCCTTAAAGCCTGAAAAGCAACAATGTTTCAGGTATTGATAACTAAATGCAGAAAAAAAAAACTGAAGTGACAGTCACATACTTTATGGTCCTGAGTGTACCAATCACCAATCTTAAAGATGAGTTCGCCGTCAGGCTGTGGGAAAGGGATAGGAATAATGTCCCGGTTATTAATCACAATGGGACCAAAACCCCCAGATGCTCTCTGAAAGTTGATGGAAGGGGAGTAGAAAAAGCTTCCAAT
This sequence comes from Nasturtium officinale, assembly GCA_963854855.1. Classification (NCBI taxonomy): domain Eukaryota; kingdom Viridiplantae; phylum Streptophyta; class Magnoliopsida; order Brassicales; family Brassicaceae; genus Nasturtium; species Nasturtium officinale. The sequence continues at coordinate 4,659,200 of OY978503.1, forward strand.
TTGATCTTTCACTTGAAATTGGTAAGTATAGTTCCATCTAGGAGGAATTGGACAGTTTGTGCCAAGGACACCATCTTGCCACGAGTTACGCCGCATCTGGATGCCAGACCTACCCCAACAGACAAATGGAACCCAAGAAGCATATTAGTATTTAGAAAGTATGTGACTAAGGAGGTAAAAAGAGATAGCTCATGGTCTTACCAAGTCATAAGGAGAGGCTCATCCAAATGGTTGAAAACGTTAACAACAACATTGTAGTTGGTAGTAGCATTCAGCAGAGGTCCTGGAAATTGCCCATTGACGGCTATAACCTGAAAAATCGGACCAAACATAAAATACAAAGTTAACACCAAATCAAACAAGCCTAACACATATTCAAAAACCAATCCTTTTATGCCAATCAACATTTCCAAAAAACAGGAACCATTAGTTGAATACCTAAACCCATGTAATGAGTTTAAATCAACTCCATTTACACTCTAAGCACCCAAAAGCTTATGATAGCATCTTCAAACACACTTTATATAGATCCAGAGGTACGGTACTTAGTTTATAGAAAACTGAGAAACCGAAAGCACTACAAAAGTGCAAACAAATCGCTTAACTGAAAGCATGAACCTTTATTTAAAAAAAAAACACAGAACTCGAGATTTCCGGGGAAAATGTAAGATTATTAAGAGAGAAAGAAACAAAACCTGTTGAGGAACGCCGAGGGGAGAAGCGGTAATGTAAGAAACTCTGAAGTCGTAGGAGACGAAAGGGTCCGCCGCGTGAGAAACGCCGGAGAGAAGAGCGAAGCAGAGGAGGAAGGACGCGAGCACAGAAGAAGACGCCGCCATAAAGTTGCGTTTTTTAATTTCTGCTTGGTGATGAGAAAGCTAAGAAATAGACATAATAATGATGAAATCGAAACGGTAGAGAAAGCGAAGCCAATGTGTTTAAGTGTCAGTGTGGGTTTTTGAATTTCTTACAAGACTCAGCAAATTGAGGGATACGGACACATCGCCTTTTTTTATTATTTGTTTTCATTTGGCGTTTTGTTTTTATTTATATTTTTCATTATTAAGTTTGTTCACCAATGGAAATTTTGCACACAAAAACTTCAACAAAAACAAAAACCAGTTCTATAAAAACTCTTACATGTATTTTTAGTCATTTTATACACCTTACATCGGATTAGAGACACAATACAATATAATGTTTTTTTAGTGGAAAGGGAAAATAGTAAACAATTATGTAGAAGAAATAGAGCAGTGGTAATTATGTAGAAGAAATAGAGCAGTGGTGCAATCAAAAGGGAAAATATTAAAATACCATTAGCTGTTATTGATTTTGTTGGTGAATTAAATCAAGCGATATATCTTTGTCCTAGGGAGTTGCCAAACAAACCAAACCAAACCAATTTATAGCTTTTTAGTTTTTACAAAGCAAGTAAATTACACGTTGTTTGTAAAGTTTGAAAAAAATTACAAACAAGTAGGTAAAATGATTTTTTTTTTATTGTGATTTTGGCAGTCATGTACTTAATGATTATGTTAATTAATTTTTTTGAAACACTGGACTTCACCACTAGTTAAGTTAGTCATGGATGAAATTTAAACTAAAAAGGAATGGATTAGTTTCTATTTTCTTTGGTTTTGTGATGAAGTGGATTTTGGTGATTATGTTAGTTAGATACTTGAATCTGTTGATGGATGATTTTTTTCTTCTTTTGATAGTTTGGAATTTTTGAAACAAGGCAGATACATTTCTTAGAGCTGAAACCAACCTTTAATAAATTATTCTTCTTCTTAACAGAAATTAAACTCGTATTTTTCTAAATATCTATATCTTCAATTTACCTGGATTCAGCTACTAGCTAAAACCCATATTAGTAATGTTGATATATGATTAACATGACTGTACCTCTTTTCAGTTTATTTCTCCTAATTAATGCAGAAAAAAGTAAACATCAGTGGAAAAATGCATTCAAATGAAAGTAAGACCGTTGAAATGCAAAGATTGAGGAGACGAGCTGGAAACATGCGCAGAAGAATGTGGGAATTAATAACCAGCTTTTCAGTTTTTTTTTTTTTTAAATCATTTCTTGGTCGGATTAAACATTTTAAAAGCAGAGTATTGAATTTCTTCAAATATATAAATATATTACTAATTCCTACTATTTGTTATGATATGCTGCTCAAAAATGTTTTTGCTATAGCAATTAACACACGGCGTGGAAGAAGAAAAAAAAAGTTGCCTCCTTTAAAAGAAACAATCTATTTTGCTTGAAGTTGCGTTAAAAGTACCAACATGATACTTCTATATTGATTATATATATAATATAATCGCAATGGTTGTGGTTTGAAAGATATAGTATTGATTTTGAAAACCAACTATATAACATATATTTAAAAGGCATTGGGATTTTTAAAAACTCTTTCTTCACGTCAACAGCTTGTTTTGTTAAAGTTCTTCACGGCAACAGTTAATTTCTTATTTTTATTAGGAATATCTTAGCAAACTTTAACCTACTATTTAAACTCACAAAATTCCAATCTGGTGAAGATACAAACAATCTTGTATTTTTTATTTTATTTTAATAAATTAGAAATATAGCCATACATATGTCTATTTATAATGTATAATATTTTTTTTTGACAAAGAGCTTATGTATAATGTATATTAATATTTCTTTTTCACAGGTTGTCCCATCTCTTTAGTGCATAATGGACCGCCTTACTACTATATTATTTGGGGGTCTACTTTAGTTTATTTTTAATAGGTGATTTCTAGTTAAATTTCCTCCAATCGAGGATGTATATATATTACTAACTCATAACATACAAATGGTTGGATGATGAAGTTAAAAAAATAAAATAAGATGCAGACTAATCGTTAAGAAAATAGGCAAGGAAAAAAATGTTCGTGCAGCTTAAGGAACATGTGTTGGTGCAGCTAGCAAAACCAAGAACCCAACATCTGGACTCTGGACCAAAATTGTCATCACAGTAACCACAAAAACTGCAGATTCAAGTATCAAAGCTGGTATATAGGAAATATGATGATACTTTTCAAGTGTCTGAAGAAATTTTTTTTGAGTTTACATATATGAGATATATACTACATAACAGGCTCTTGTATCAATAACAGTATATTCTTTAATTTACTCTTTTTATTGTAAATTATACATTCTTTTACAGGAGAGGCAGCTGCATAGAGGTAACTCTCCTCCGAGATTGGAGCCAAGGTCAGACAAGATATCTCCAGACCACCAAGGCATCATCACCTTGTGTAAATATCCGAACAGAAGCTATACGCTAGTGCCTCTTCTTCTCTATAGCAAAGGGTAATGCACAATGGCTTCTATTTACAACGGATGAAACTTGGAATACTGGGTGGTGTGTAAGACTTGGGGACAAGGATATGTCCTAATCATTAATCTATACCTAAGGTTGATATGGAAGTGCAGCAACTGCTCAATATTTTTTCCCCAAACTATCATCACATCTGAAGAAGATTGTTCACTGTGATAGCAACAGAGTTTGTTCTCTGCAGGTCCTGCAAGAAATTGAAATGCAATAGGTTCTAGTATCAAGTCACGAGAATCTTAGAACTGAACAATATCGTTACTTAAGGACCAGTCCAGACTGTCTAGTGCAAATAAGAGAACAAGTAATGGAAAATAGGTTCCAGATTACTTGATCACGTATATAGAGTGATGAGATTCGGTTTCAGGTATGGATATATGAAATTACGTTCCTTCCAGTCATTGCAGAAGATTTTATAAATGACCCACCAACTCAACCACGTATGCACAATAAAAGAATCGCAGAATATTCAACATGCACTTAAATTTACCTGGAAAATAATTTCATCGGGTACATGTGGCATGACTTCCCTAACTGTCTCGGCCATAGCTAGTATATTTGCCAAGCTTTCATTTGTCGCATTTGATACAGTTCTCAGATGCAGACCTCCTGTCCTTCCACCAGTACCAGGAGGAACAGTTGTAGAAGAAGTGGATGCTTGTGAAGTGTTCATTGGCCAAAGACTCCAAGCAGCATCGTCAAGTGCAGTTTGAGCATAGCTTTCTCCAACAGATGCAAGATGTCTCATCATCATCTGAACCCGCCCCAATCCAACAGAGCTGGAAGCAGTTGAGGGACCAGCGACATCAATACCCTGAGCTGACCATGTCTGCAGCCAGCTTGGATCCAATCCTAAATTCCTTTTGTGGAAGAAAAGGATGAGAACTTGTACAAACTAGTTTGAAATGCAACTATTTAAAAACAAATCCAAGAAAATGAACAAATAAAGGTCGTAACAAATCAGAATATTACTTGCTATCCAAGATATTTTGAATATAAGGCAATGCAAGTTTAGTATATCAGCACCAAGATCAAGGAGTAAAGGAAAAGGAACATTAGGTTATAAGCAAATTGTTACTTTAATGTAGTTAATAAGAAAACCATGAAGGAAGAATGAACTGAACCTCGAAGGATCATTTTCGACAGGATTTGGCATCTCGGCAGGAAATAATCCAGTGGCTAGTGCATGTCCAGGATTATTTTGTCTTTCAAGCTGACGAGCGAACTGCTCATCGCTTGAGACTTCCACTGTGCGAGGGTTCACCTCATTTTCAGTTCTACCAGCAAAAAGAGGCTTACGACATGTAGGACAAGAGTAAACTTCATTTAGACCTTGATCCAACCTGCCAGCATCATCAGGATCAGAAGTTTCAGCCATAAATACACAAGGCTGGCAGTATCTAGCTAAGTGTACCAGGATCGCAGGCATCCAAGATGGAAAAGATGGTTGCAGTGCAGCCTTTTAGCCTTAGCCATAGGTTCCTGCCGTTCATAATGTATCCAAGAGTTTTAGGTATTGAAAAGGTGTATTCAAATAACTCTATATCAGAAGCATACCCGACATATAGCACATTCATCATCATATGCACGTAACTCTTCAGCAGTTGCATCAGGGAGAGCTGCATGGAGTGCGCCAAGAGCTCTTCTTAGTTTAACGTATCCTTTTATTCGTTTCAAAATTGCACTTAGCAATGCCTGCCAAACCAAACAGAAAACCATGTATAAGATACAATTAACAATTGCCGACTGCCTAGTAATTAAGAAACCAGGAGAGTGACATTGTTTTAAAGAAAGTCAATTAACAAACTTACACGTATGTTGAGAAACAAAACTGCATCCACCATATGAAAGGCAACGCCATGTAGCCACCAAATATGCAAATAATGACCTAATGCCATTATTAAAGTAGCCATGTCCAGGAAGAAACCAAGGTTACGGTTGAGGAGACCCTTCCATTCCGACAGAGAGCCTATCCAAAGGGTTAGGGTTTATCTTGAGATTTGGAGTTCCAATAGACCAAAAATATCCACAGGAATGCATTACCAAGCTCTCATAGAAAAAAAAATCATAACATCAGAAAAGAAAAGACCTGCTGTCATGGAATCGAGAACCTTGGATCTTTGACAGTCCGAATTGTTGACTGCTAAGTGGTTGATCCACATATCAAGCAGCTGAAACCCATGAATTAAAAGCGCCTGCAGAATAATCCGATCAGATCTATATTTAGTTGACCATGGCTACAAAAGAAAGACAACAAGTAGGATGAAGAAGACAACTGCTACTAATTAACTACCTGCAAGGTCTCAAAAGCTATACTGCATGGTTCAAAAAGTAACAACAGATACACGGCGGAACCAATTGTATTGTATGTCATAAGGGAAAGCTTTATCCTGCAACATTGGAGGAGAAAATTATATCCTTTTTACTCAAAATATCATCCAGACATGAATCACTAATTGGTTACTAGAAAAGTAAATTTATTTCACAAAGAGATCAATCGAACTTCCTAGCTGGACTGCACCCACAAAGAAAGCTATGTACTTTCTCAACGTAGTGAAAGAAGTTTATGAGCCATCCTTGACGGATAAGGGTGAACCTAGAAAACACTCCACTCTGATCCTCTAACATAACCAGGAGTGTTTAAGAAAAAAAAATCAAGTCTTATGAATACGATCGAGACCAAGTTCCAGGATCCCCAATTTTCACTAGAGCTTAAGAGCATCGGCCATGTAGGTTAATTTTTGTACCTCCTTGATTATACACATTACCTAGGTTTCGTCTAAGAAGTATAAATGAAGTCCAGAGAGAAACAAGAATGGAAACAAGAAATAAATATTTCATAAACAAATAAAAAATGTGCAGCAATTGTTTATTTGACTCTTTAAAACAAGGTTTAGGAAATACCACAATATATCGACAGAGAGAACCAAGAACAGCACTGAATACACGCGAAAGTATGTCCATGGTGTAGAAGAAGGAGATGCATTCAAACGTTCAAGCCGGTCTCTAGCCAAAGCTTGAAACATCTACATGACATTGGAAGATATAGATTAGGCTGTCTAGAAAAGATAACTCAGAATTTTTTTTTTCTCGTATATATTTACTACAACTAACATTCCATACCTTTAAAGTGCATAGAACAGCCAACCAAACTGTCCACAGTACACCCTGAAATATTGTTAAGGGAATCACCAGTGGAAGAAATGTACCCTATAGACAGGACGATTTAAATGGGGTTTAATATATCAACACTCAGAATAAATGCAGATATCTGCCAATAAATCAAATTAGGGAAAGACTAAACAAAGATGCAAAGTGCAATAGGAAATAAAGTGAAAAAGTGGTAAAATTATCTGTCTAAGTAAAGACTACACTAAACCCAAAAAATCTAGTTTATTCTCTTTTTTGTTACTCTGCCGTCGTAAGTATATTTCATTTTCTTTTTCCTGCAGCTGTTAAGATATTAAGTAATGAAAACTACCAAAAGTATCTCATACAAAACACAGAATGTAGATTATTGTATGTCACAGCCTAGTTTTTTCAATCAAAGTTAGAACAGCTACCTTGTAAATGATGTAATTGGCAAGTCGCTCCACCAACTTTTTAGTTTCAACATCATATAAATCTCCAAAAAATAGAGTCTGCAGGTGATTTCGAAAGACATTGGAACCACAGAAAATGGTCATAAGACATCAATTAAACAATCCATATACTAGAAGCCTGTGCACATTAGTACGGTAACGAACAGCATAAAGCTGTATTTTCTTCAATTCCTTTCTTTTTTGGGGTCAAACATTGAATATTCTTTCATGCAAGACATTCAACTAGCCAAAAATGAGGATTTCACTCTAACAGATTAAGAAAAATTGCCTCCTATGTACATCACTTTATTTGCAGGTCAAATCTAATTATAATGCTTTCGTTTGTAACCAAACTAAGAACTGTAAATTTGTCGCTTCCAAACAGAAGAAAAATCAATAGTGAAAAGTCTGATACTTTGAGAGCAAAAAAATAGTTCCCAAAGCAGCAAGTGAAACCACTAAGAATAAGAGTAACAACCAAAGAGATACCTCTGTACCAGTGACTATGTAGATTCAAAAAAGGCTCAGTCTGAAAACTATGAGGAAATTTCATAAAGGTATTAATCGCTTGAAAAGCGTCACAATTCACCAACTTAGAGGGAGTCTACGATGACACTACGTCTAATACGAAGGCTAAATATTAACATTGCTTATATTGCATCCTGGTAGTAAATTGTTAACTCTTACCTTGAGAGAAAGTAGCAGAAGAATATACACATTGAGCACAAAATTTGTCAGCAGCGCAATTGTGAAGTAAGAACCGAGAAGCAACTCAAGCGCATGCTCAGAATCTCCTAAAGAAATGTTCTTGGCTATCAGCCCATCTGCTCTTAGTCTATCCAGAGACAACTCTGTCCAGACTTGAAGACCCACAAAGCTCAGAGTTGTTGATGCTACCGAGATCGGTAAGTACTTTATCCCCATTAAGAATTATAACAGCTTTTCCGCCTAAACTTAATCCCCAGAGTCTCATTTAGTCATATTAACATGATGCCACCTGCAGCAACATGATCTATCATTAGTATTAAGACTTGGAGGAGACAAATAACCATAAGCCAAGTGACCAAACAATGAACCGTAATCACAAATCAACTTGGAAAATATACGATTTACAAAGAAAAAAGGATTTTTTTGCAGAATTCTACAGAAAAAAATTGATCTCCACAGCAGCAGAAAACCAAAAATTGAATCTTTCAGAAAGAATTATATATCCAGAGGTGAAATTGGATTGGTTACATAATAGTTCTATATAAAAAAAAATGAATGCTACATAAAGGGAAGGACTTGGCTCTGGATAAGTCATAGCACCAAGTAGAAAGACCCGATTCACCAAAAAAAAAACTCAGAATTTCATAGGTAAGAAACATATATAAAAAAAAATCCAAAATCGATAAAATGGATCGAGTAATGGGTGGAGGAAATGCAGATACCAGCGAAGAGATCAGAACTGTAGAAATGGATCGAATCGCACGAAAATCAAAATCCGTGAAGCTGTCGGTTGGGAAATTCTCTAAAGCACCGTGTCTCTCTGTCTTTTCTCTCGATCAAGAGAAACGAAAAGAAGAAGGACCAAAACTCGATTTCTTCTTCCTCATAGAAAAAGGAGTATTGTATTAAACAAAATATTTAATTATGTGATACATTACGGTCAACAAATTATTATTATTTTTTTCTTACCGGAAAAAGTTTATACATATGGTTTGGAACTTTGGGTGAAAGTTGAAACCAAAGCCACCACTTATAATGTTTTCTGAACTCTTTTTTAAAGTAATGTTCAAGAAAAACAACAACTATAATTAGATTTTGACACACCATCTGATTTGAATATGACTCCATTAATCAAAAAATCTTCTAAAGATTGAATAACAGAGGAAATTAAATTCGTATAAAACAATGTGAGTCCATGTAAGTTTAAGCTTGTTTGGGCCAAGATCCCAACAGGCCCACTAATGGATCCTCTATTCTTGAGCTGATTGATGTTTTAGAATCCTCAAGACTCAAGACTTTCGCTTATTTCGCTGTCGCTTCCACTTTCACCCTGGAGCAGCTTCTCTTTCATATGTGGAATGGAACAGTTAGCGGGAATTTAAAGACCAATTGCTGCAATTTTCAGCTGTGTTTGTGTTTTTCATTGTGAATTAAAAACCAATAAAATTCTGTAATTTTATTAGAAATGAAAACAAGTGGAAAAAGGAACCAACTTTAAAACAACAAAATATTCTCTCTTGTGAAATTGTCAAAGAAAATAAAACTCAAATGAGGACATCAATGGGAGCCCTGTTTGCTGCTGATGATGATGCAGCCACTTCATCATCCTCAGATGATCCAAACAATATATCCTTCACTTCTGCTACAATAAGCTTAGTGAGCAACAATCCAGAGATCAAAGCTGCAGTCATCAACATGTAAAACACTGCATCCCAGCTTATTGCAGAGATGTAACCAGTGAGGACTGGTCCAATCGCTGCACCTACTGATCCTGTGCCGTCTATAATAGCTGTCACTGTAGCCAAAGCTCTAGCATTGCCTTTGAGAGATTTGTGTGTCCCGAGATCAGCTGAGACAGCTGTTGTGATGAGAGCGAAAGGACCATTGACGAAGACTCCTGATGTGAACATGAGGATGACATTGAGATATATCTCCGTTGATTCTGTAGGGGAAAAGAGCTGGAATTGCCAAGTAAATGAATCGTGCTGCTGTGATGGCTCTGCAGTCTAGTTGATCTGAGATGCATCCGGCTAAGATTCCTCCAACCACGACTCCAACATCAAACAGTGTCGACAAGTTCCCTGATGTCTCCTCAGATAGGTACTCTCCTCCGATCACTGCATCATATATGTCAGACAAAACATGTATCAAGACTACAACTCTAGAGGTTTAAGGAAAGACAGATGATGAGAAACATACTGTTGTGGCTAACGTAGAAAGGAAGCCAGTAGAGGAATGTGTATGAGACCAACTTGGTGAAGAAGAGGCAGAAGGCGAAAGGAGCAACACCAGGAATTTTCTAAGCGGCCATGAACCCAATTGCTTTTCTATCGAATCCAGTGCTCATTCTTGAGCTCAAGAAGCTCTCTGTGATTGTGTCACCAAGCCTCATTGTGGAGTCAACTTCAGTTCCTTCTCTCTCAGCCCCAATGGTTGGAGGGTTAACAGGCAAGAAAAGGTAAACAACGATCCCAAGAAACGTCATAAGCAGAGCCGGGCCAAGAAATGACCAACCCCACCCATATCTAAGTAGTTCGGATGCGATCAGAGACCCTGTGATGTTACCGAGCGAAATGTGAGCACTCCAACCACCCATAATCATTCCTCTTCTCTTTTTGGCAAACCAGTTCCCGAGCACGGCCACGACACAAGGCCAACCTATCGACTGAAACCACCCTGCCAAGACCTGAACCGCCAAGAAATAGTAGAAGCTGTGGAAATTCGCCCAGAACGCAAGTCCAAAGAGAGCGGTGAAAAGGCCGGTCCTGATCATACCGATAGTCAGAAACGTCCTGAGATCCAAACGATCTCCCAAGTGACCTGCAACAAACATCCCAACTGCATAGACAGAGAGGAAAGCCAAGTCGATCTGTCCAAGCAAGGCTGGTCCATCGGGTCCATCAAAGGGAGCCCAACCACCTTTGATTTTTGATGCGGAAAGAGTTCCCTTGACAATGCTATTGGGCTTTCGGGCAGCATGAAAGGCGATATAGGCAACAAAGGTCAGAATGAAGACAATGGCTAGGTATTGTTTGAATGAGAGTCTTTTAAACCGTTCCAAGAACTGGACACCACATGGCTTGGTTTCTTCATACAGGAACTGGGATGAAGTCCATGACGCCATTTCTTTAGCAACTCCTCACAGCCCCAAAACCTGAAAGCAGAGTAAGGATTTGAGTTTTATCTGTCTCTTCACCGTATTTATCTTGTGGAACAAGAAACCTTAATATCTTTCAAAAAAGCAGAACACAATTATACAGAAAACTATAAGAGAGAATATAGTACAAAGCAAGAACTTGGATCACCTTTGAAATTTGGAAGAGAGAGGAGAAAAGTTTCTCTCTCGCTCTCCGTTGTGCAACTTCAATGGTTGGAGAAACTGGGAGGGGTAAAGATCACTACTTAAAGAAGGCAAAACTGTATTAAACCTCATTTTGCCCCTTGCTGTATATTTTTACTTTGACCAAGCTTTTTGCGTCTTCTAGATTAAATTTCAATATATGCTTATACAACTATCTGGAACTAACAAATCCAAAAATAAAAACTAGTAATAAATCAAATTGAAGAGGAAGATATCATAATATTCATGTGGATTTATTTAAGAATAGTTTATGTGAAGTAGTAAGTCAGCGTCCGGTCTGTCGTTTGTGCCGGTACGTTAAAACACTAAAAGACTCCAGTTCGTCTCTTCATCCAAAATTTCAACTCATTAATTTTAATATATCTACAGAATTGTGTATAACTCTCTTCGGAATGTTACTTCATTTTAGTGTCCAAATTCGTTTTTCTCTAGTTCATAGGAACATGTCAACTAGTAAAAGGATAACATCTAGATTATAGGCTTATAGCTCTGCCGTTGTTCATAAGATGTTCCACAATAGTTTACTGCTCTCTTTGGTTGCTTCACTTATGTTTCTCTTATATTCATTGGGTTTTTTTTTGTGTTGTTGTTTGAACTATAAAGAACAAAACTTTTGAAGTTTTCACTGAAAATAATTTGGAAATTTTAGTGACTTGAGAGCTCATATATTCAGCTTCATTGGGAGCTGGTCATGGACATGTTTGGTGGTAGCTTCTTTCATGGTTCTATGTTCATGCAGATAAAGTGATCTTAGAAATTGAAACCAATTGAATTTGATATAGTCTTGGTGATGAATAAACACATCAAAGTTAGGAAAATAATACATTTTTAGTCAGAGATCGACATGCTTGTTTTGGAAAGCCGCAATTTTGACATCATGTTGAAAATTCTTCTCTAAGACTTTGGTGGGTTTTGATTTCACCTCAACACCTGAGATGTTGTAGTCGTTTTGTTCGGCTCAGAACAAATACTACCAACGCTATTCCATTTTCAGGCTACTTTCTCAGAATCCGAACAAGAGTTTTGATAAAAAAATCAAAGGGTCTCATACCCAAACAAAGCATCCAACATAGGGGCATAAGTAAAAACATTAACAAAGACTTAAGACAAGATTAGTTCCACAAGCTAAAATGTAACATACACAAGTCTCAAAATGCATACTAAAGAGTAAAGACAAACCACTCAGGACTTATTATTGGCTTTGAATATCATCTTTGCAGTTTCATCCACGAGAGCAGTCCTCTGTAGACATAGCTCAACCTGCATTTCCTTGAGCTTCTTCCATTTCTCCTCCATTTCTTTCTTCTTTGCTCCACCCGCAACCTTTTCCCAACCCGTGACTAATGTGTTTTCATCTAAACCACATACACTCGCATTCTCTGAATTAAAGAACGATGCTATCTCTCTAGCAATGGAGGGACGAGTGTTCACAACCTTTGTCTCTGATTTTTCCGGCATTTTCATTTCTTCTTGCTTCTTAGGCGTCGAGTGAGGCACTAACTTCATTTCTTTCGAGGTTCCTCCAAGCTTCTTCCTTGATTTAGAAGCCAAGACACCATTGTTTCCCCAAATTTTTCTAGACAATTCAAAGCCCTTTTGATCAATATCTTTAGCAAACACAATCTCGTCTTCACTCTTTCCTTTCTTAAGCGACTTCTTCACGATATTTGAAAACTTCTTCTTCAATCTCTGTAGTTTGGTTTGAATTTGGCTTTTGGTAGCATTGAAATCAATCAACTTCTTCACATAGATACAAAAAGCATCACTTTCCTCAGAAGGATCTCCTTTGGTAGAAGTAAAATCAAGAACACCTTGAAGCAGAGCAATTTCATCAGCCTCGCTAAACAATCTCTGAAACATTTTCTTAGCTTCATCTCCAGAAATCTTTCTGACCTCAGTCGTCGATATCTTTAACTTCTTCTTAGCCTCACTATCCCCAGCTTCCTTCAATGGACGCTTAGCCGTAGAGCTCTCCGGAACAGAAACAGCAGATACAGATTTGGTCATAACAGGCTGCTTCTTCAAAGGCTCGTTATCAGAATCAGATTCAGATTCACCTTCAGAGTCAGATTCAAGCTTCTTAGAAGACTCTTCTTTCTTAGAATCTTCAGCAGAAGACTCAGATTCTTCTCCAGATGAACCAGATGATCCTTCTTCATCTTCGCTTGAAGATCCAACAGGAGGGTTATCGATCACTTCCGGCTTCTTAGGTGCCATCGAACACAAGTAGAAGAGATCTGTGGGGCTACAGGTCTTTTTCTTCTACAGTATCTGGTCTTTTCCAATCGCCGTCGATGGATTTGGTTTCTCTTAGGTTTATGTTTATATGTAAAGGTTTTGTTTTGTTTCTTTTCGAACTAGGGTTCTGTTTTTTTTTTTTCTTTTCCTGCTGTTCCTTTACTTTTGTTTTCTTTAATTTCATTTTAATCAACTATCAAGTAACTCAAGTTTGGGCTGCTGTCCAACGCGCTAGTCCATTCCAATTAACCCTGACGGGCTACCATATTTTGCGGGTTTTTATAGACCAGTCCGTCAGCGAGCCGCAGTCTCAGAATTCGTCTTGGAAAAATATTTAAACTTTTCCATGTTTTGACTTTTGATTGTTAGAAATAATATTTACCAGTAATGCATTTCTCAATCTAAATGGCATACCTTTGATTCAGCGGTATACTTGAAAAACTAAATTAAAGCCATAAATGCTTAAGGTGGAGACTTAATTTGTGCTTGATTTAGTTTACAGTTGTTGCAGATTTCGATTCAAGTAGGACAAGAAACAATCGTTTTAAGAGACATTTATAGATCCTTCAGCTTCAGACACCATGACTAAACTTATAACTTATTCAACAAAACAAAACATGACAGAAACGACGACGTCTAGTTGACTTCGATCTGGCGGACATCATTACGCTCTTCCTCTTTCATCTTCGGAATCACAACTTTCAACACTCCGTTCTTCATCTCTGCCTTAATCTCATCGACCTTGTAAATCTTCTCCGGCAATCCAATCCGGCTTGTGAATCTCCGATTGCTGCTCTCTCCATCCTCGCCAACACCGTCCTCATCTTTCCCTTCTCCTCTAATCACCAGAGTGTCCTGCTCCAAAGCCAGCTTCACATCCTCTCTGCTCAGCCCAGGCATGTCGATTCTCAAGTGAAGAGCATCATCTTTCTCTTTTATATCCCAACCACGTCGAACTCCTGAAGCTCCCATGCCTCGCGTCGCTGATATTAGAGGATTTTCCAACAACTGGTCCATTAGATTCAACACTTGACTTACGCTTCTCGTCGGCGAAAACGGATCAAACACGTCTACACGAAAATCACATGAACCATGTTAAAAAATTTCAGCTGGGAATTAATTAATCTGTGACAATGATTATATTTATCACAAGTTTTAGCATTGTGGACACGAGACAAAAGTGTTGAGTGAGTACCTGAGAAGACATCATCACGATCACGGCGGCGAGAAACAGAGCGATCAGAGCGGCGGTCTATATCAACGCCGTCACCATCATCGTATCTCCTCACGGCGTTGGTGTTGAGGAGGCGAGAGGCGACCGCTGGACGAAAAGCGCTACAGCAACGAGGAACAACGGTGGATGTAAGAAGTCTCTTAAGAGCGAGAGAAGACGCCATGTGTAGAAGAAACGGGTAGGTTTTTGAGAGAGTTAACAGAGAGTGTAGTGTTTTTCGTAGCAGTGAGTGGCGAAAATGGAGACAGAGGAGCTTACATATAAGCTCGAGTTGAAAGTGGCTATTATTCAGGGAAATGAACGTTCTGGAGAGACGTGTATTTCTCCGGATGGTTCTAGAGGTTCGTGGTTCCCAAGCTAAAGTATATTTTTCATTAACACAGCCCATCAAATTTGGGCCCATATTACTAAATTTATGGGTCAACGGGTCAGATCAAACATGGTTAAAACTTAAAAGGTCGACTCGACTACTTCAGCAGCCAGCGACCCGCAACGTGGGACGATCCGGTTCAGGCAAATTTTCGGATAGAAATTGCTAAATAAAACCAAAAAGTTATTCGAATATTGGAGAAGGCAAATACATATTGGTGACTTGGTGTCTAGGACCTTTGGTCTGAGAGTTTGACGTTGTTTTGTTTTTGTTTTTTGGTAAAGACTAAAGGGTTTGACGCTAGCTTCAGGTTTATTTTATTCAACGTAGACTAGATATCATGGCGCCGTTTTTACTTGGACCTTTTATTAAACATGTTGTTTAGTCGAAAGATAAAGAGGAAACGTGTCTCTAGCTAAACTGACCTTCATATATGCTTTGACATTATACATATATAGTATTTACATTCGAAATGATAAATATTTAATTATGTAGACACACTTACATGCAGAAGTGTTCTTACCTGCCTCTACGTGCTGTCAACTCCTACAATTCCCCAAGCGTTACCAAACAGATTAAATATAACCCTAACTATATTGTATGTACTCCATATACAAACCAGTGTATTTAGACTAGACGTTTCCTTGAAGCATATATATAGTTCTGTAAATTATTAAAGAAGAAGCATACAGAAAATGGCAACCACCACCACCACCACTGGTCGCAGAATCCGGCCTCCGTCGCCGAATATTGACCGGAGCCGGAATATATCTTCCTCAATCTCCCTCCCAGTGTCCTTAAACGCTTCATACTCGTCTTATACTTCCTCATCTTCTTCCTCGTCGCCTTCCAATTCAAGCAAACGAGTGATGATAAGCAGATCACACTCCACAACAAGAACATCCAGACCCACCGGATCCAACCCGAAATCCGGCGAGAATATAATCCCGGCGAGAAACAGCGCGTCAAGATCTCACGAGATAAACAACGGTAGAAGCAGAGAGGCATTTGCTCGGTACTTGGAGCAACGTGAGCGTTGCAGTCCTCGTATTAACGGTTCATTGAAAGGCGTAAAACCGGGAGGGAGCTCACCATCGGCGTGGGCGTTGTCTCCTGGGAGAGTTTCCACTATGAAGACGTCTCTGTCCAGCTCAGCTCCGGCAAATTCAATATGCATGACGCCGCCTGAGTCACCGGTAAGCGTGGCCAAGGTTAGAAGTGGTGGCGGTGGAGCAGTGGCCGGAGTTTTGAAGTACTTCAAGGCGCAGAAGAAAGTATCTTCGGTTCAAGAGGAGGATTATCACCGGTTTAGGATTTTTCAAAACAGATTACTTCAATGGAGATTTGTTAACGCAAGAACTGAAGCCGCTATGGCTAACCTTAAGATCAACGTTGAGGTACAAAACAATATATTTTATAAAATTGATCTGCATGAACTTAATATTTCATCCTAAATTTGTTTTTGTGATGGTTTCAGGATCAGTTGTTTTGGGTTTGGCTTAGGATATACAAAATGAGGAATTACGTAGTGGAAAATATGATAGAAGTTCAAAGACTCCGTCAAGAAATTAAACTACACCAAGTTCTCAGTCTCCAAATGCCTCTACTCTATCAGTGGTCAAAATTGGACTCGAAAAACTTCGAAGCTTTGAGCAAACTAACTCGAAAATTACATGCTTTGTCTATCCGTTTGCCCTTCCTACATGTTGCAACGGTTAGACACCATTTTCCCCTTTTTTCTTTGTCAATGCAGATTAATTAAACGCTTATCCTTCTCTTGGAAAAATAACTTTTGCTTTGTTAAGAAATGAAAAATAATAATTTGGAAGTTGCAGATAGATGTGGTGTCCATACGTGAAGAAATGGTCAATGCTATACAAGTCATGGGTGAGATAGAAGACAACATCATCATAAAGTTTCTCCCACGAGTAATTCCAATTTATTTAAAGCGATCAATTTCCTGTATTTATTTATTAATGGATATATAAGAAACTAATTTAAGAATGTTTGGGTGATTAAATATCAGCAGGTTGAACTAATCCTATATGAAGTAACAGAACTGCTCAGCATGTTCAATCAAGAAATGTTATATTTTGAAGAAATGGAGAAAAGCCTTTTCCCAATTCCCCTCTTGGCGGTAAATCAGTATTACTTTACTCCTTTTACTATATTTGACCGGCCCGGATAATCAATATACTGTATAACGTTAGTGATTTAATTGGATAGTCCGAAATGGTTTATTTTGGATTTGGAAGCTCCGAAGACTAACCAAATTGGTGAAATCTTGGTTTTAGCAGGCGAATGAGAGTAGCTTGAAGGTCCATTTTCTCCAGAAGAATGAAGAACAAAGAAAATGTTTGCTGAGTTTATAAAGTTTTTGATATGTAACTAAATATTAAGTACATTACACATTTTGCAAACTGGATAGTCGCCTGCGAGAACTAATATGTACTTTGATCAAAATATATATATATATATCCAAACATACAGATTACAGACTTCTCACCAACAAATCCAATTATATATCTCTATCAACCTCTCCCATCATTGTTTATAAATATTTCTAATGATTAAACATATAAATTAAAACGTTTACAATAAGATTATCAAAAGCCTTCCCAGGTCACTTGGAAATTATTACTTTAGATTACTATTGGACCTCAGTTCGAATCTCTCTTCCCTTTTTTTTTTTCCTTTTCCCCCCGTTTTCGACTCTCTTGCCGGCGGGGAACAGCCATGGATTCAGGCTCCCAGGTTCCGTCTTCATCTTTACCGTTCGTAATTTCATCTCAAATCTCGGAAATTAAGTGCGAAATTGCGTTTCACTGACCTTCTCCGCTCAATTTGTCGGCAGCGAAGGTTCCAACCAAGACCTCCGACGCCTTCTCCCCGGCCGATCGCCCCGACGTCGAACATGTAATAATTCATTTTCTCGATCCGTTCTTGTTTATTTTTCTTATATGATATAAGAAACCATATGATTGTGTGGACACAGCGAAGCTGAGGCTGAGGCTGAGGCTGAGGCTGAGGCTGAGGCTGAGGCTGAGGCTGAGGAAGAGAATATAAAAGCAGCTCGGCAGATAGCTAAACGTATCGGCGTATGTAGAGTTTTCTCAGTTCTCTCTATTTTCTTTCTTTCCTTTTTTTTTTTTTTTTTCCATTGAAATTTTTAATTACAGTTATTAATCTAACCGTAATTTCCCTGATTTATAATAATCAAAATCTCAAACATTAGATCATGATATTATTTTACTCTAACAAATACCTCTCTGTTACCAAAACGGTGTGCTTTCTTCATCTTTAGCTAAGCTGAAGTTTTCATTTTGTTCTGAACGAATCTGCCTCATTTCCTTCACTAGTTTACTCTAATGATGAATTAGTTGTAGAAATATCTGCTTTCGTTAGTTGCATCAATTTAACTACTTTCTTTGTAAGATTTTTCTTTTTACTGGTTTAGAGGTTTAGTTTCTACCATGATATGAGTTGGTCCACCATTTGCAACATGTTGATTCTAGCCTATAAGGCTATAACAAGCTTAGCTCTTTATCTTTATCTGTCCATCCAAATGCTCAAACTTGAAACCTAACTTTCTTGTGTTGTTCTATTGCAGATCGGCCATAGGAGACCCAAAACCGAAACAAAAGGTAATATCTGCGTTAAGACATTCTTCATTTTGTTAATATAAAAATGACTGATCTCCTTGAGTTTTCTGAGAACCATTCACGAGGAAGGTGGTGGTATGTATAGTATTATAGTAGTGTTCGTTCTTGAACAGTTGAAATTTTGCAGCGTCTTCCTCTGAAGTTGCATTCCAAGCAGACTTCTCGTCACCTGCAATAAGGTCGTTTGGGGTTCCTAAAGAAGATGACAATCGCGGTTCTGATGTAGTTCCCTCTTCTTCTGCTATTGTTCTTCCCGCTGTTTCTTCTTCTACTGCCCGAGAAGATGGAGAAGAGGTTCATAATTTGGTTGCAACTGCTGAGGGAGACTACGTTGAACCTTGGGTAGCTTGAGTCTTCTCATAGAAATTGATTTCCTCTCCCAGTTTCTCGTGCTCGTTTCTGTGACATAAGGTTGGGCTCATTTCATTTGCAGGATTATGGAAACTCCTACTATCCTACTGTTCTTCCTTTGAGAAAGCCTAACTCCGGTGATCCAGGTATGCTCGCTCGCTGCTTTGCAATAGCTTTATGCCAACAATATGGTTTCGTGAATCTCAGTATTTAGATGTGTGAATGCATTTGCTATGTGAATAACTGCATTTCTCCCCTCCTATCAACTGAAACTCACTTCTTGTGTTGTTAGAACTTCTTGACCAGGAAGAATTTGGGGAGGTGGCTAAACACCGTGACTATGATGAGAATACCATCAACTCAGCAGAAGAACTCGGTCTGACATCGGTAATAAACTTGTAAACAAATTGGTATTGACAGATATGTGACTTCTTCCCTGAGTTTGACTGATTGTATTTATCTGCAGGTGCACCACTGCAAAAGGCAGATGTTTTTCTTTAAGATTCCGGATGGTCTTCCTGTAATGAAACAATTGACAGGGGCAAACACGAAGAGATCGATCTCAGAGTATAGTTCAAAAAGAAGCAACCCTTTTGAAGGTTTACCAGAAGGTTTCATGGGAAAAATGTTAGTTTACAAGAGCGGAGCTGTCAAGTTGAAACTTGGAGATGTCCTATTCGATGTAAGTTATTTTGTCTCATCATTTTGACCGTGGCAGTTGGCTGAGTCAAAGGATCCATGCTTCTTTCACCAAGTCATTATAGAACACACATACACGAAGCTTGTTTGAATCAACTCTGCTAGTAGCTCTTCTTCACCTTTAACTCTCGGTCCTATACGTATATGCACAGGTCTTGCCAGGTCCAAATGCAAAACTTCATAATGACGTGGCAGCAATTGATACTAAAGGGAGAAGCTGCTGTCGTATTGGTTCTTCAGCGAAGTTTGTAACTGTTAGTCCTGATGTTGAGTCTCTTTTAAAGTCTGCTACAGACATGGAAACAAACAAGTGAAGGTTGTTCTGGGCATAGCAGGTTCTGTTCATACAAGGATGTGAAGAGTGTAGTATGGTCCTCTTAGATTTTGTAATTAAAAACTAATGTTTAACCAAGATCGTACAAGCTCTTATTGGTGTCTTCTTTTGTAGTTAAGACTAAGAGATTCAGTAATTGGGGTAACAGAAAACTCTGTTAACATTTAGAAACATTCAGAGTTCTTATTCTAGGAAAGGCGACAGAGTAAATCTTCTAAAATGTTAACAATGGAGTACAAAACCACAGATTATCAAACAAACCACATTATGACCTAAAAGAAAGCTAAAACAAAAAGTGTCCAAGAGACGACGACTAAATGTATTGTCGACAAATTTGAAACGATCAAGACCTGTTGCAGGCGCGAGAAACCATCACGACCAGCAGGACCATAATGGAGAGAAGAACCGAAGTTGTGAGCCTTTCCTCGAGCCAATTGTTGAATTTGGCATCTTTCCCCTTGTTGTTAACACCATCGTCATAGTAAGTATTGAAGAGATCGGTCACGACCTTTGTTATTTTCACAAACACTTCCGTGGCCTTAACCATTGTGTTGTCAAATACCCACTTTATGAAATCCATTACTCCGTTATTCTCCGCGGGAGTCTCATCTGAACTCTCTTCATCTGTCATAAGAAAAATAGAAAGGCGGGACTTGGTAATGAGTGCCCTGAGAAGTCTGTCAAATGAAAGGCTTAGAGTGATCAATTCATTCTGCCCATACCTTGATTTATGCCATTGTTGTACAAGTCCCTAATCTCTTTCACCACGTCATTGTTCATCACCGCCTCCCAGACTGCTTTATCTGAAGACAATGATAGTACCATTCTCTGCACAAAATGTGAAAAACGTTTGATTTATGTACCCTTTACGAAATGACCACCCAGGAATTTTATTCATTTCAAATATATCCACGTAGAGGTATAGAAATTTTGTTGATCTAAGAAAGTTCAAATATTTGTTAGGTGGATATTTAATTTGGACCCTGAGAAGTTGCCGGATCAAAGTAGGAGTTTGTTCAGGATTCTAGAATAAGTAATAAACCAAAGAAAGAAACTTGATCTTAAAGATTTAAGGAAACAAAAGAAAAAGATCACCTGGACAGATGGTTCAGTTCGCAGTAGGTCAAAAGCACAGTAAACCTGATCATAAGCATGAGGCTGTAAGGTTCTTGAATGGCATAGTTGCATTGATGGCTCCATCCAGTCCGAATCAGATCCAAACGAAGGAACTTGATGAACCATGCCTGTGGCTATGGGGCTCTGGTTTCCACCACCATTTTCAGGATAGCACTCATATCTGTCTCTAACTAGCTGAGAATATGAACTACTATCGAAGACCCTTCAAGAAAAAAGAGCCAAACACTTTACTCATAAGAAATTATTAAAGACAATTATTTTGAACAAGCAAACAAACTTTTTAAAGTACTCAAGGACTTAGGAAGTAGCTTACAAGACAACTCTGTGGGTTAAATTGACACGAGGACACAAAAAACAGTTGATAGAGTTTCAATCAGAACATCAAGATCAAGACAATTCCATCTTAATCAGGAAAAAAAATGTTAACTTTAAGACTAATCAAGCCAAGACAATTCTCGTGTCTCTCTCTCTACCACCTTTTCAAATCTCGTGGGAACTAATATCTACCACTCAAAGCTGATCTATTCACCAGAATAATTGTCAATTCTCTACATCAATTTCTACAATAGAAGTTTCAAAGCTCAAATAGTCCAAACAATCACAAACACAGACAGAAAGAGTTTGAAATGAACGGAGGAAAAAAAAATGATTACTGCTGGAGAGCAGAAACAGCGTCTTGGACTTCATCAACAGAAGGAACAGAGCCAAACAGAGAATCATCTTCCTCCTCCGAAACCCACTCAAAATCTTCATAACCGCCGGAATTCACAAACGAAAAAGCGCCGCCGTTCCATCCGGAGGTTGCAGCCACCGGATGATTCAACGGAGACCCTGATACCGCCGAAATCGTGAGATTGTTCGAGCCAGAAGAGGATCCCAGTTTCTTAGCATGAGAGACAGAGGCGTTTTCAGCCGGAGACGATGAGGAGGAGGATGATGAAGCAAATGGATCTTGAATTCCGCCGTTGGCTACTCCGGTTCTCGTCATCGCACGACCGGCGGCGCGTAACATCCCTCCGCCGCCGCCCATGGGACCTCTTCCTCCACCAAACATGAGATTTATCGATCAGATTGTTTTAACTCCGACAGGTTTCGTATGTTTACTCGATGTGTTTTGTGTTTTGGTCTACGAGTCCGATCACTTAAGTAATTGATTCCGATGGATTTTGCTATTTCTTAGGTTAATTTAGTTGAAACAGTTTTGATTGTATCGAGGAAATGGATAAATGCAAATGTCTCTTTTTAAGGGTTTTTCAGAATATTGTGTTTACTTTCCTTGTTTGGTTTGCTTGGTCCTTCTTCTCCACGACACGCTTATCCATTAGTCATTTGTACTCTCGTTTCGTATGCATTTACATTTAATGCAATTAAATACTACTATGCTTATAACTTACTTATAATAATACTTTTTCTTCGTGGATTCTATCCCTGGTAATATTATGAGTTTCCTACAACCAAGAATGACGTGGAATTCAAATTGATATGCTAAATATTTTTCGTTCCGAAGGGTATTTTTTAGGAGATTTGTCGATTGCTTTTTTTGTTTTACAAAAGAAACAACTCGAATAAATGTTTTGGTCCATTATGTAAAAATAAATAATAAATTTTGATATATATCAACATAAGTTTTAACTCCAAGATATTACATTCATAATCAAACTGAATAACATAAGTTTGGTTTCTCCTTCGCAGTTCTCAGTTGATGTGTGTTATTACAATTTTGATTTTTTTTCTTTTTTTCTTTTTGTTACATCAAAGTATCAAACAAAAGGGGGACTGGGAAAAAAAATCAATTATATTGACCTGACCAAAGGGTGGTTCAAATCAAAAGACACAATAGAAACACAAATATTAGACTCAATCGTAACACAAATACTATACACAATAGCATGGAAACTTGAAAACCAATTTGAAAGTCAACAGACATTTCGTATAAACAAAAAAAAAAGACATTTCGTACTGAAAAGGAGTACCAACATTTTTAAAATGATGGTTAGACCGGTCAGACCACAAACCCGAAAATAAAATCGATATGGTCAAACTATAAAAACAATGATGTCAATAACTCGGCCAAAACAAATAAAAACAGATTAAAATTCCGAAAACCAACATTTTCATGGAACCGGCCAGATCAAGGTTTAAGTGCTACAATGTTTACAACATCACCAGTCACCACTAAGCAAATGCAAAAAAAAAAACGACATGAGAAAAACGAAAACAGAAAAAAACGACATGTCTTATTGGTCAGCGCACATTTGATAAATAATTTTTTAAAAAATACATACGGCAGCGGCAGCGCAGCCAGGTGTGACCGTGTCCCTGTGAGACGAGACAAATTTTATTTCATTTTTTACCGAAGATAAATTTTATTTTGACATTTAGTCATATGTATAAAGGGGAGACAAAAAGACGTGAGGAAGGTATAGGTCATGCGTGCAACTAAGGGGAAACAAATACTATAATAATGGCGTTGAGAAATGTAGTTAATATCCAATGAATGGAAACTAAGATATAAATATATGATTAAATGAATAAAGAAGTCCAAAGTTTGGAGAAAAATTCATTGTTTAAACACACTCCCTCTATCACTCTGATAATGAAGAAAATTCTTGGGAGCACAAAAGAGTATATACCAGGACTGATCCTTTGACGATTAACATGACCAACTTGTCTCATTTTCTTATCATTTTCGTTACCTGTTTTATAAATCTTTCTCAGATTCTCTGATTATAAGAACCCATTGATTGTATCCGAGATTAGCAGCACGAACGTGGGTCATCTTCTTTGGTTGCTCTTTGTTTTTCGCTTTTTTTTTTTTGTTATTCTATCTGTGAAAATGGAAGCTTCCACCATTTCTTTCCCAAGTTCTAGATGCTGAAAGAAATCCGAATTAAGAGGCATTTCTCTGTTGTGGGTTTGATTTAGTCCTTTATTTACCAGGTAGGTTCTATTTATGGGTTTCTTGTTTCATCCTTTAGTTATATGGTTACGAGCTCAACTCTTTAAATCTATGCCCTGAAGATGGTCCGTTTTGTTGACTTGATGGATGTTTAGTTAATAATCTTACGAATCTTATGCAATTGTATTTGCTAAAAGGGGACATTTTCATTGGCAAGTTGTGATATTTAACTTGTTAATTTAGCTTCTATGGTCGTTGGGTGTTGCTTTATGATCCTTACGTATAACTCGTCCAAATGAGACTCTTTAGACATTTTACTATTAACGTTATAAGAATATGTCATGATCAGCTCGCCTCCTTTACATTCAAGATCTTGTCATTTAGTATTCGTCATTAATTCTGCTAGATGAACTGAATATTGACATTCAGCATCCAGCTATGTGAGTTCGAGTATAATTACTGACTAAAGATTGTAATGTACAGCGTAAAAGCAACAAGAAGAAAAAGATAGTCAATGAGCAGATCACCAGATAAGCTCGCACTTCCGCCTCCTCCTCCTCCGTCATCTCACACCATCGTTGTGGCTCTTAGTGGGAGCAGGAAAAACAAAAATGTAGTTACATGGGCGCTCGAAAAATTTGCTCCTGAAGGAAATGTTGGCTTCAAGCTACTTCACATCCATCCAAGGATTACATATGTACCTACACCAAGTAAAGCTCCAACTTAAGATTCCTATTTCTTGTTTCTTTCTTCCACTAAGGAATTCTATTCTTTTCCTTATTTCTGTTGTGTAAAAACGAAACTGAGACTTTGTTGTAACTAATAAAAGAATGATGTTCATTTCTTGCTTCTTCTCAAGTGGGAAATGTAATCCCTATTTCCGAGGTACGAGATGATGTAGCAACTGCATATAGACAGGAAATACTGTGGCAGGCTGAAGAAATGCTTAAACCTTTCACAAAATTGTTAGAACGGAGACAGGTATTGTCTTTGGTATATGCTTACCATATATATTGTGCTTTTATCTTTTTTTCTAAGATCAAAAGCTGAAAGTTTCATGAACCCATTGAATTACCTTAAACGAAAGGTTGCAGTGAAGGTTCTTGTTATCGAATCAGACAATGCAGCAGCCGCAATAGCTGAAGAAGTAACTCGAGATTCAATAGACAGACTTGTCATTGGAGGCTCATCCCGTAGTTTTTTCTCAAGGTACACTATCACCTTTGCTGCTAGCTGTGGACTTTTTTGTTCTTTTGGTCACTTTTGCCAATGAATCTGTTTTTCAAAACTTCAGGAAAGCTGATATGTGCTCAGCAATATCAGTTTTGATACCGAACTTTTGTACAGTCTATGTTGTTTCAAAAGGAAAATTGTCATGCGTTCGACCATCAAACTCAGACGGAAATGCAACTATAAGAGATGATGGTAGCGAAAGAACTGACTCCTCCAGCGGTTCTTCTGGTCCCACGTCAGGTTTAAGATCCATCAATGTATTTGTATAAATATTCTACCAGAAATGGCGTGTAGTTCTAATTTTACTACCCCATTTGTCTTCTAGAATCAACAGATTTAGTGTCAAGTTCGAACGAGTCTCAATCTCGAGCTCTATCCTTTCCGGTCAGGAGATTGCAACATCTCCCTACAATTGCAAGACAAGCATCAGTTCCAATGGAAACGAGTTCTGTTGGGTCAGATGAAACCAGGTGCATGTCCTTAGATGCAGAGGAAGCTAAAGATGTTTCAAGTATCAATAGAAGCAGCACTGATACTACTTCACGTTGGACTCCTCGGCTTAGAGATTATGAGGAGAGAAAAGACGCTATGAGTTCTTCTTCTAGCAACCGTGAATATGGGAATGTTGGTAGTAGGTTTAGTTGGACTGGCATGGTGATCGATAATACTCACTTTCGGGCTTCTCAACAAGCTTCCAACATGTCTGATGCGCTAAGCGAACAATCTTATACAGACAACCAGGTATTAAAATGGAGTTTTAGTTTCGATTATTTCAGCATTTTCTTGTCAAACAGGTATTAAGGTTTTCTGCTCAGGTTAACCTAAACTCTGAAATTGAGAAGTTGAGAGCTGAGCTTAGACATGTTCAAGAAATGTATGCTGTGGCTCAAACAGAAACCTTTGATGCTTCTCAAAAGGTGAAGGCCGCATAGTTTCATCTATATTTCCATTTGATGAAACCTATTAGTTTGTGCTCAGATATGTTTTGAAAATGTTTCAGCTTGGTGAGCTGAACAAACGCCGGTTAGAAGAAGCCTTAAAGCTTGAAGAGCTAAAGCTGAAGGAGTATGAAGCTCGAGAGTTGGCAGAAAAGGAAAAGCAGAATTTGGAGAAGGCGAGAAGAGATGCAGAAAGCATGAGAGAAAGAGCGGAGAGAGAAATCGCGCAGAGAAGAGAAGCCGAGAGGAAATCTGCTCGTGATGCTAAAGAGAAAGAGAAGCTCGAAGGCACTCTTGAGTCTCCTCAGCTGCAATATCAGCACTTCACTTGGGAAGAAATTGTGGCTGCCACTTTGTCGTTCTCAGAGGAGTTGAAGATCGGTATGGGAGCTTACGGAGCTGTTTACAAATGTAATCTGCATCATACAACCGCAGCTGTCAAAGTTTTGCATTCCGCTGAAAATAATCTATCCAAACAATTCCAACAAGAGGTATGGAAGTTTTCTGGTTTGTGTTTAACTTCTTGCGGAAAGTGTTTAATTTTTCTAACAAGTTACATTTATCTCTCTGGTCTCTCTATTTTGCAGCTTGAAATCTTGAGCAAGATTCGGCATCCACACTTGGTTCTCCTTCTAGGAGCATGCCCGGAGCAAGGAGCTTTAGTTTATGAGTACATGGAGAATGGTAGCTTGGAGGACAGACTGTTCCAGGTCAACAACAGTCCACCACTTCCGTGGTTTGAGCGGTTTAGGATAGCTTGGGAAGTCGCAGCGGCTCTTGTGTTCCTCCACAAATCAAAGCCTAAACCGATCATTCACCGTGATCTAAAACCTGCAAACATCTTACTTGATCACAACTTTGTCAGCAAACTTGGAGACGTTGGACTCTCAACGATGGTCCAAGTGGATCCTTTGTTGACTAAATTCACTGTATACAAGCATACAAGCCCTGTGGGAACGTTATGCTACATTGATCCAGAATATCAACGCACGGGAATGATATCATCGAAATCAGATGTTTATTCGTTTGGAATGATAGTTCTTCAGCTAATTACAGCAAAACCGGCTATTGCATTGACACACTTCGTTGAGAGCGCAATGGATAGTAATGATAAGTTTCTCAGGATCTTAGATCAGAAAGCTGGTAACTGGCCGATTGAAGAAACTCGGGAATTGACCGCATTGGCTTTGTGTTGCACAGAGTTACGTGGGAAAGATAGACCCGATTTGAAAGATCAGATTCTTCCGGCACTTGAGAGTCTGAAGAAACTAGCTGATAAGGCAAGGTACTCACTTTCTGGTTTGCCAACACAGCCTCCCACTCATTTCTTCTGCCCGTTACTTAAGGTAACTCTACATAAACCTTGTTCTTTACGTTACCGGTTTCTTGAAAGTGAGGTAATTTGTTAGAGATGAATCCTACTAGTGGTGAACTATCCGGTTTTGGTTTTAAGTTTTGTAGTTTTTGGTATGATGCAATTTCGGTTTGGTTCAAACCTCATTGCAATGTTGTTGTGTGTTTGTTAAATGGAAATGTTAGAGCTTGTGTATATGTTGCAGGATGTGATGAATGAGCCGTGCGTTGCAGCTGACGGATACACATATGACCGTCGTGCGATAGAGAAGTGGCTTGAGGAGCACGACACGTCACCGATGACGGATTTACCGTTACGTAACAAGAACCTTTTGCCCAATTATACACTTTACACAGCCATCATGGAGTGGAGGTCCGTCTAGACTACAGTAAGCCAAAGTCTGTACCGTTTTCTTGGTATATAAACGACAAGATCTTTCTTGTGCACATCTCTTTTTCTTTCATAAGATTTTGCTTTGTAATTCTGAATGTAGAACTAACTCGCAAAACAACTCTCCATTAGATGACACTCACTTGTGACTCAACAAGTTTGTACGAATAAATCCTATTATTTAATCCAACCAAAGATCCCATAGTTTATGGTAAACATATAATCAAAATAGAAAAAGAAAGATCAAACATTGGTTTCACGAAACAAACCTTTTCCATATAGACGTACCACATACAAACAAAGCAAGGAAAGTACAACATAACAGTTCACAAATTACAATAAGCGAAAAAGAAAAGAAACAGACATATATAGAAAGATTACAAAAAGATAGAAACTCGATATCGGCTTTTATTATCCTGATCAAATTCTAAACACCTTATTCCTCATAAACTGGACTCCCCAACACCGAGGTTATTGGACTGTGACGATGGCTGTATGGCAATTTAAGTGGTCTGCTGGGTTCCACGGGTACGGTCACGGTCATGTTCTCCACCTGTATGTTGTTGCTGTCCGTAGTAGTGAGCTCTATCTTTCAGATCCTGAGCTTTGGTTCCCAGCTTCATCCTTGCGCTGTCCAGCTTGTCTGCTCCTTGTGGTTGCTCTCCCGTTGCATACCTATCCACAATCCCACATCCATGCATGCATCATGTTACATACATAAATATACACACAGAGAGACTTACATGCACTCAAATACATACTAAAAAAATTAATGGAAATAGATGATAAATAATGTGTGCTTACTTGTAGATCCAAGAGAAGACGGTTATAGCAGCAATGCCAAACCCACCGGAGGAAAGAAAGCCAGTGACAAGCAGTGCTACTGTGATGAGAGCCGGGACAAGGATTGGGCTGAAGATGACAAGTAGAGGAGTGGCAACAGTCAAAGCTATGACTGTTCCGACTAGGGTGAGAGCTGAGAGAACAAGAAGTGACCCACCAGCGGTGACTGCAGTAGCAGCTTTAGCAATCTGTCTAGACTTGGAGTAGTCTTGTCGGCCAGACATCTGGTACCCGTACTGGTCTCGGCCAACCATTGGGTACTGGTCTCGGTCACGGCCAATCATTGGGTACTGGTCTCGGTCACGGCCGATGACATCGTGATGGGTTCTAGCTGTATCAGCCATTTTGATATTATTGACTTAGAAAAGAAGATTGAATGAGGAAACGAAGAGAGAAGGGATGTGCTTTATATTTTGGAAGAGGAAGGGGGGGTGTTGAATTGTTTACATATATGAAGGCAGGGGGAAAAAAGTAAGGTGACAATGGCGTCATCATGCAGCCGTACGCCACGTGTTAATGGCGTCATCATGCAGCAGTTGCATGTGTTAACGAGAGGGGCCTCTCTGCGGACACGTTTGTTATATATATGTCTCGTTTTATCTGTATCCGTATGTGGCGTTGGCATTGAACCGAACATAAACCCAAAACGTACCATTGGGCTGGTTGATATGGGTTGGGGCCTTTTATAAACTCCTCCTAAACGGACTACCATTTATGTTTCTTTCTTCGTCTCAGTACAATCTATTGGTTTCTTTAAGGCCATTGGACTAATTAATCTTTTTAATTAACAAACATTCTTTAATTTTTAGTTAAAATTTGTGTCGCAAATATTACAGAAAATGACGTGTTTTGAAGAAATTGTAGATACAAAATTATCCATTGGTATCTTAAAGTTGCCATTTCACCACGTCGCATTTCGACAATGCAAGTCCTCGTCGCGTCTCCTCCGTTCATCTCCGCCGTTTCTCTCTCAAAAGCCGCACTTCCTCTATCCAGAGCAAAACCCATTTGCCCTTTCCCTCAAATCTCTCGACCCATATCCATCTATAAACCACCGATGAACAACCTCTTCAACAGGCTCGGTTTCGGGTCTCGTCCCCAACCCGACCCGTCTTCTGCTGCAATCGCCCAAGGACCCGACGACGATGTCCCCTCGCCAGGTCAGCAATTCGCACAATTTGGCGCTGGTTGCTTCTGGGGAGTGGAGCTAGCTTACCAGAGAGTTCCTGGCGTGACCAAGACTGAGGTTGGGTATAGCCATGGGCTCGTGCACAATCCTAGTTACGAGGATGTCTGTACAGGTACGACGGGACACAACGAGGTTGTCAGGGTTCAGTATGATCCGAAAGACTGTAGCTTTGAGAGCTTGCTCGATGTCTTCTGGAATCGCCATGATCCAACCACCTTGAACCGTCAGGTGATTGCTTTATCCTCATAAATCTTTACTTTATCGCATCTCCATTTGAATCAGTAAAGAGCTCTACTTGTGAATTGTTTATTGATGTCGAGGCATCACATGTTTAGACGAACTCTCTGTGCCTTAGTTTTTGGCTCTACATACATTTGGTAGTCTCATGACAGTAACAATTGGTTAAGTTGTGTTCTTGATTTGAAATTGGAGTGCAAGTGACATTGCCAATTCTGTTTTCGATATGCTTCTATTCTGTTTCCCTAGTGTATTTGTTGCGGTTCTTCACATCATACTGATTTTGTGTGTGTTGATTGAGTAGGGGAATGATGTGGGAACGCAGTATCGATCAGGCATATACTATTACACAGACGAACAAGAGAAGTTAGCTCGTGAAGCTGTTGAGAAACAGCAGAAGATATTGAACAAGAAAATTGTCACAGAGATACTTCCCGCCACGAAATTCTACGGAGCAGAAAATTACCATCAGCAATACCTGGCTAAAGGTGGTCGCATGGGTTTAAGACAATCAGTTGAGAAAGGTTGCAAGGATCCTATCCGATGCTATGGCTAAGAAAGTGTAGGAAGTTGTCCCTGAAGCACATAGAAAGTGGGTAGTTTCACGAAAATACAATAAATACTGTATTTAGATCACATTTGTGTCTTGTCTTGGTCGTTGGTCGTGGTATTATTATAACCTGTGGTGATGATGTATCATATGTTTATATGAATGTTTTTTTTTTTTGACAAGAGCTTATATGAGTGTTGTGATACATTTTAGTGTTACAGAAACAACCATAAATATTCGGATTTTTATTTTGTGATAGTTTGTTTTATGAAAACGTCACAAGTCCTTCACGTTTTGAGTGTAATTGATGGTAATACTCAGAGCAATGCTTGGCAAATGCAATTTCAATTTGGTACTATAGTAGCGCTCCGTACAAATTCAGAAGTTTTACAGCTTTCTTTTGATTTAACCAGGTCAACGTTATCAGTGATAAAGCAACTGAGAAGCTAATGGTTGTAACAGCACATGAACGCATATACATGAATTTGCATTATGTGAACATTTCACCATCAAAACGTTTTACATGGATTTCAATCTATAGAAAACGCTTTTACAGTTGCCACTTTTTTCCTTTTTTATATTCAAGATCAGGAAATCGATATCATTTCCAGGCTCCATTGTTTAATCCATATGGACGTATTGAGATTACATATATAAATACATCTAGAATATCACAGTGATTTGTACTGTTCGATCAAGCGTGACGCATGGAGACGTGATGTTGGGGCCACCGTGCATCCTAGGCTATGCAGAAATGCGATCTGCCATTCAAAAAAACGTAAACAAAAATGTATCTAATTTCCAATTGACCAAAATGTAAGCTCAACTGAACTATTGTAAAACATAGATAACGATGTTCTTACCTGTTTACTCGTTGCTTCCGAAGTGTTCATTGAGTTTTCAATTCGCAGTTTTTGGAAATGCTCCTAAACCAGAAAATGTCCAAGTTTGCGGAATGAGTTAATAACTTGTGACTTCTTGGTTTCTCAAAACAGAGATATCTATTACCTGTTTCTCGCGCACTACATGAGCCCTTGTGTCTGCAGGAAGTTGTTCCCATCTAAGTACCTGAAATCCCCAAACCACACATGAACATGAGAGCCATAAATCTACAATCTCAGATTTCACTTTTATCTGCTCATTAGTGTGTGACAATTTCCGGATAATCTGCTTACATGTTCTGCATATTGGAATGCTTCTTCGGAAGTCAATGATGATTTAAGTGCTCGTAATACATCCTAACAAAATAATGTAGCATCCGGTTAGTCAAAAAAGCATATCCCAACATTCAGTATGGCTTAGAAGGCTTTAACTATCAAGCTTCGTAAATGAAGCTATATTAGGCAAAGAAGAAAACGAATGTGTCAATTTGTTTACAGTGAATAAATATACAGACAAGACCACATTAAATTAGAGAAAGTATACAACCTTGTGTTTGTTCTTCTTGATGGCCAAGCGTTCACCAATCACAAACCCTACCTGGATGTACGAAAACATTAATATGAAGGTAAGCTAAAGAGCCAAAGAAAATTGCTTGGCGCTTATATTAGTTACTGGTGCAGAATATGCCATACGCACCTTGTCAATCAGTCTCTTTGGCTCCTGGAATGCTTGTTTCTTAGCCCAGTTGTGAAACAAGTGAGAGACAACTGACCTAACCTCCACATCAAACCTGTTGAAGATAAAAGTTTTACCACTTTGAATGATGAACCAGACCAAAGAGTGCCAAATTAGATAATAATCTTGGTTTTATGCCTGTAACCTCTTAAGGAAGTTGTTCCCATTGAGTGCATATGCTACTTCTATTGACTCCTCAGAGACATCATCTACTGGAATGTTCATCACATCATTGTCTGTTAGCTTACTTTCCTCATGCTTTGTCTCTGTTCCAAAACTTGAGACGCTCTGCTCAGTCTTGTTCGGAAAATTTTGATGAACTTTTTTGCAGTCATTTAAGCTCAAGTCTCCCTGCAAAACATTCTTCAGAATTCTTGTTAGTGCTATCACACTATCATACATAAAGTTGCAAATAGACTGAGACCTGAACCTGTAGAAGATGGCCCGGAATCTCTTTAAGAAATCGTGAGGGTTGGAGCACCTATATGGGGCATCATTAGTCACAGACAAAGTTGGAGAGAACAAATTTGGAAACCATGTGTAGTACTAACCTGCCAGTTGGAATCCACTGTCACGTACAAAAATAAAAGTTTCTTGCGAGCACGAGTCATAGCAACATATAGAAGGCGACGTTCCTCCTACAATTCAAACGAACAGTGTGTGATAAAATATACATTTGTACAGGTCGCGAAGGTGGGAAGTGGATAGACAGTTAATGAAAGACTTAATGAGAAGGAAGAACAATACCTCAAGTGATGTTCCACACTCTGACGTATTGCCGTTTGACTCATGTAATAGGGGAATCTCGTTATCATTAGCCTGTTTAGCAAAAATTTGATTCAAACTAGGGCAAGGAATGTTGTTTTCGCTGATTTAGTAGAAAACAAATTATTTCAAATTATGCTAGGTCCATAACAGCCAATACCCAGCAAAGAAATCAAAGAAGATGATATAATACCTTGACTATGAAAACTATGTCCCACTCCAAACCTTTAGACTGCATAAAAACGTACAAGACATGTTAGCCAAAACGTCATTGTCATGTGACAGAATGGTGGTCATCGAGTGGATGACAAAACACCTGATGAATGGTGGTCAATGTGACAGAATTTTCATTGTCATGTCTTCTTGAACGAAAATTTTCAGCTTCGCGCTCAGAGATATGGTTAATAAATGAATAAAGTTGATTGCAGCCTTTCTTTCCTTTGATTGCATCCTCATCTTTTCCAGTTGTAGAGCAATGAGTGGAAAGAAACTCAGCTACATCATCCATTAAGTACTGGAGTACCTGTAAGTAAAACAGGAAATCATTCCCCAAAACATTATTAAAACATACAGACAAAAAAAGATTATCCAATTTTTTGAAGAGCAAAAGCCACATACTGATCTAAGATCGTTATCTTCATTAAGCAGTTTTCCTCCATCATTATCCACAACTGCTCGTTGCTCAAGAAGGTATTTCTAGAAATTGAAACAGTATGAGCAGGTAAGCGTAATTTAGAAAAATATGGGTATGATATTGCACAAAGAGATTGTAAGGAAAGACACAGTACATCGTCAAAGCAAAGTCACCTGTTCGTAAACTATTTTTCAGTGAAAATTATACCTAAAGCCTATAATCACAATATCTATACACTTTCAAGAATGAAATAGGATTTTCAAGCATAAGGTCCATTATCTGTGGCGACATCAAGAGCATATTTATATATTTGCCTTTCTTAGCAAAAAAAGAGCTTTAACATTGCATGCATACTTCTCTATATGACTCTGGAGATGACAGTCTAGGGCAATAATTATAAGCATAGCATCACTAAACAGAGAATAACTTATTACCTGTGGTATCATATTTGCCACACACGTTACTACAGCTGAAAGTGATTGCTCCTGCAAATAATTAAGATGTACGAGAGTGGTAAGGTGAGATAAGCATGACCATTTCAACTAATGATATATGCGTTCATAATATTTTATCGGACCGGGAGAAAAATATCTTACCCTATCAACCAGCTTTGCTACCATGTCAAGAGTTTGCAACACTTTGCGTCCTTGGGTAAGCTGGTTCCTGCAATTAATTCAAATGAACCTAATAATCTTTACACTTAACAGAAAACATAAATAAAATAACAAGACTGTGATGGGAAACAATTTGCAGCATTCCACTCTTAGAATCTGTTAATACATAATGCAAACGATATCTGGGTGGCAAAACGACCTATATCTATCACTCTAGTATGATGCATCATGGAAATAGAAGCAGGCACATTTCGTAATGAATTTCATCAAGCAATACCTCTTGAAAGTACCAGAAATCTTGGCGGCGAAGATATCACTCGCCGCTGAAATGAAGCTGCATTTTCTACTAGTGGAGATTTTGTCAATATGTTCTATTACCTGCAGACAGTAGTAAATAAACTAATTACAAGCAGTATATGTCCTGATAGCTTAAGTTGAGAAAGAAAAATTAAATCATAGAGAGTAACGCAAATGAAATAAACCAGAGCAAAGGAGGTACAAACCTTTTTCTTTTCTTCTTTCTCAAAAGGAAGTAATGCCTTAAACACTCGCCGATAAGAAGTATCATCACACTCGGAAAATGTTGTTCTCAGCATGGCCAAAATGATTCGGACAACCTAATGTGGAAAAAGTTTATAGTTGTTCTGTCTATTAGATAAAGCTTATTGTCCGAAAAATTTAGAGCTAAGATAGTTATACAAAACTGTCAGTTTCAAGCATTGAGGTACATAGATATCATCCAACAGTAGAGCAAATGAGCTACTAATGAGCCAATCTACCTTTTTCCTGTAGAAAGCAACACCATGAATGTTGAACGGTATTTTTCTCTGGCGGAACACATTTTGGAAGACTTTACCTGACACCTGAAAATCAGTACATTCGTTGCGGAGCTTAACCAAAACATAAGTAAATTCTTTAAGAACTTTTACGTTTAACATTCTGATAACATGTCATTAAGGAAAAGAAAAGAACTGACCTGCCTCCTATAAAGAATGGCAATATCTCCATGGGAACAACAAGGCGTTGAGCCATCATTAGTGAGTTCAATTATTTTGTCAATGACAAATGCACACTGTGCTTCCTCGTTATGGCATTCCTTGACAGTTATCTATGCTAGGTGAAACAGAAATAAGTTAATACTAAAGCAACTAAATGATGGAATTTCTCATATAAACAAAATCAACATGCCTTAGATCCCTGAGAGTTTTCAGACGAAATGCTTTTTGACTGGCACCGCTTCGTATTGTTTTTTATGATAGAAGACGCGGCTTCCACTATATGGCGGGACGAGCGGTAGTTTTTTATAAGTCTGACCTGAATCAGAAGCAGTAAGATAAGTTTTGTGCATCCGCAGTGCAATGTTGAGAGCTTTTGGTTCCTTAAGCTAATAAATCATACGTAATTTTAATTTCAATGTGACAGCCTGGAGAAGCCATACCTCTTTGTAATTTGGGAAATCTCGGCGAAATGAATCAAATCCTGAACTGTCCGCCCCATTAAAACCGAAGATGGACTGCGAGAAAATATGCATCATATATCCAGTTTTGAATAATCAAGCAAAAATATGTAAGTTTTGTTTGAAAACAGGGCACCTGATCATCATCACCAACAATAGTTATGTGGTCATGAGACCCTAGCATTCGTAGAAGCTTGTATTGCATTGTGCTAGTGTCTTGGAATTCATCAACTATGATGGCTTTCCAGGTATCTTGACATTCTTTGAATACTTCATTCAAAATTTAGAAAATACACATAAACACAATAAAATATTGAGCGTCATAAAACTTAAATCCAGCAAAGTTATCTAAGGGGATTCACCTTCAGGAAAGTCAGATAGCAGGGTGACTGAACAACTGATCAAATCATGGTAGTCCAGAGCATTACAAGCTTTTAGAATATCGTTGTAGTTCCCAAGAATTTTTGCCTGTATCAGAACCAGTACAGAGTCATATCACATGAGCTAATTCATCGAAGAGATAACAGAAACAATTTCATGCTGACTTACTCCTATCTCATTGCCCATCTTACGGCACTCTTCTGGAGTTCTACCGGAAGCCTTTCCCTAAAATGTGGAAGCAAATTAAAAACAACTGATGCTAAGAGACAAAGTATATATGAAAGACAGAATGAAAACACTATTAATAGACCATAAAGTAAGCAAATTGTATCAATTTTCTATGTATTGGGAACCTGGGTCACATATTTTTGCCACTGTTTTGATCGATCCTTGGCATATTCAGGACAAACTGCTACTGCTCCATTTAGATCTTCCCCATTTTCGCAGGCACCGGAACACTTGCTTCCATTCTTCTTTTCCTCTTCATATAAACGCACTGCTTCAATTATTGCTCTTCTTTGTTGCCCATGTCCATACACTGAGAAATCAGATGTACGTTGTAACCTGTGACAGTAGGAAAGCTATAAGGAACATGAATCTCATGAATCTATAACTTTGAAGATGTGAACAAGTGTTTTGTAACTAATAACTTCAAACGAACACATGTAATATAGAACTTGTACAATCATATATTCTGTAAAGCTGGGAACAATACTAACAAGAATAGAATTCACAAACTAATCTTTTTTCATGTATTACTTATTTACTGGCTTGGTAGACACCAAGTTAACAACACAGAAAATTACATTTCTCAGCGGTGAGAAACAATAATTTTATGTTATCTACCTACATTTAGACTCGAGATTAACCACCAATTGAAGGTCTTAAGAATTTACCAAGCAATCACAGTTCATATACTCACTTGTCTGCATGCATCCGACAAAGCTGCAAGGAAAATGAATGGAATGTACTGATTGTTATGTCTTTTGCTGCTTTCTTTCCAGCAGATTTCCCTATGCGTTCTCTCATCTCAGCAGTTGCTGCTGTAGTGAAAGTCATTGCAAGGATATTTGATGGATGTAGACCCTATCAAGTTAGAAAGAACACAAAAGATAACTTCAAATCTGATTTCATATATAAGGTCTCAAGTACGGAAGATGTTCTAAATCAAGAATTAATAGTACCTCATTGAGCAACACTAAGACACGGCCAACCATGGTGGACGTCTAACATGAGAAAAGGAAGAGTTAGCACTGAAAGAAACCCACAAATTTTCTTGCCTATTAGGAAAAGATGTCTATTAGACACCCACCTTTCCACTTCCTGGACCAGCAATAACCATCAAAGGAGTTGAAATATCACTACAGGCTGCATCACGCTGTCTATCATTTAAAGAGTACAAATATTTTGAACACTCATCAGGCATGCAATTAATTAATGCAGGATCTGCAGCAATGGTAATCTCTTCATTGAGCTTCAATTTGACATCAGAGTCTGGCTCGAACTTTTTAACAGCCGTAAAATTTAAGTGGGCCTTTATGTCACTGCTCTTATTATCTTTGGATGGAGTATGAGTAATGCTGGTACTTGGAGTTTGACATGCTGTTTTTCTCGCTGACTGTTCACAGATAAAGTCAATCTCTTTCAAAATAGAATCATCAATGTCATCATCAAGAAGTGAAGAAGTGGAGCAACCATAGCTCAGTGTAACCCTTTCTGGCTCTTTCAGGGGAGTAACAAATGCTTCCGATGAAACCTCGGTCTGAAATGCGTTTACGACCTCCTCATCCAGATCAAACCTAGGAGGAGGGGTGCTCAAGCCACAACGATAACCATCTTCATATAACTCAAACCTTGGTTTAAGTCGTTTGTACGGTGTATTCGTAGATAACTCCATAAGAGGAACTCTATTGAAGCTACCATGGTGAGTAGGAGATTCAGTACCCATTGACTCCTTCATTCTGCAACACCAGGTAAATAAATTTATCAAATTTTACACAAAATCTCACGTTTCGCATCAAATCTGATGAAGTCATGTCGATTAAATTGAGGGGAAAAAACATCTTATGCTAATTGCAAAATACCAAATCCTAAAGCATGGCAAATGGAATAGCAATGAGGTCACTATATATGCTGATATCATAAATTTGGCAAGAAAAATAAAACTTAGCCAAGATAATCCTGTAAAACTTAAAGCAATTTAATTAAAAAAAAAATCGACTAAACTAAAAAGAAGAAAGCATAGACCTTTGAGGAAAAGGATTGGAGAAATTAGCTGCTTCCTCAGGTGGCCTTTTCCGGTCAAGGAGTGGCTTAGAGATCCTGAAGCTTTGAGAAATGCGACCATGACTGTACTCTTGATTCCACATTCCTCTGTTGGGCGGGTGATTCTCCATCTTCCCTTTGATCTTCGTCCAGAAAGAGTGGGAAATTTGTAAATGTTTGAAACCAGCGAGACTGGTAAAACCAAAACCTAGGGACAATGGAAGAGATCTTTTTCAGAAATTCTCAATTGGGCCTGGCCTATGGGCCCTACGATTAAAATATAGTAATGTCTTACGAGAAATTTGTGAAAATCCGTCAAGTCAACTTTCAAATTCTGGACAAACAAATCATAATCTTTTAAAATATTTTTTTCTGAATGCTGAATTTCGAATTGACTCTATAAATAAATATGTAATTTTATTGGTTTGGTATATTATGGCACAACTTTATGGATACTCACTCGCTTTGGATACTAACCCCATAATTTGATTCTGCTAATTTATCTAACCTTGTGTCTTAATCTACCAAATCAACAAAAATTATATATTTTTGTTTAAAAATTGAACTCAAAATTCAGCATTTAAATGATATTTTGAAAGATGATGATTTAGGGTATGATTGGTAACTTAGTGTACCATTGATTTATGTTGATCTTATATATTTGTACGCTTTTCCATTATTGAAAATAATAGTTTTGAGAAAATTTATCAAATGGTGAAAAGACATTGTTTTTAAAAAATATCAAGGTCAACTTGACAAATATTATTATGTACTGGCATATTTGAATGAAACCTGAATAACAGGGAACAAAAGAAAAATAATATAGGAAAAGGAAAATACAAGGCCAAGTGTGGTGTCCGATTTCTCTTCTCGAAACCAAGATTCATGTGTCGAACTCTCTCCTACAATCCTTTTACTTTCATCGGACCTTTGCTTACTCGTCGTAGCTCGCCCAATGTTAGATTTTGGTTTAGAAAAGATTAATCTACCAGACAATTTTCTCTGTTTAGTTAGGATTTGACTGTTATCTTGCCTGTTTGTTGGTGTTTAAATTCAGAGTTTTTTTTTTTACCTTAGACCTAAAACAATTCCCTAATATTTGACTACCACCAAAACACTATCAACACCTTTCTTTTTCTACACCAACAGACATGAAACAACAATGATGGAATTATTCTTATTTCCTCTCAATCTCTAGGGTTTTCAATCAAACATCATATGCTATTTATTTACTTTCATCCATATATTTTTTCATTATAATTCCACGAAAAATTGGGGAATTGGGTAAGATAGGCCCAATATTTATTTATTTGGTCAACTAATGGAGGTTTGAAAGTAGAACAGTTTTACTCAATAAACATATATAAGATTTAATTAAAAAAGATTCTAAATCATAAGTGCATTATTAATATTAAAAGAAGAACTGAAAATAATTAAAAACATGGCCACAAAAAAAGTGAAAAAAATACTGAAAAAGCAAATGTCAAATTTTCAAAAAAAAAAAATGTCAGTAATTTTCAAAGATCATTATATATGACGACACAGTGAGTCCATAGGAGCCACGAAGCGAGTAAGAAAAAAAAAGATGTACTACAAAAAGATAATGATAGTACATATGAAATGTCGTACTGCCACATGTACGACGCAACCCAAAACCAAAAAGCCGAGGCACCCTTGATTAAACCCAACATATTGATCTTCAGTGGCGTGTGCTCTCCTCACTTTACCTAAAACCAGAGGTTCTGATTCTATCTCTCATCCATTCTATAGTTTCTTGTTCAAGTTTTTTCTTATCTATCACTCTTCTACCTAGAAATGTCATTGTAATATGTTTGTAAGTATATTGATTGATTTGTAAGGCATTTCTATGCTAATATTGTCTGAAATGTGCAGCTTCATTTCCAAATAATGGCTTCTTCAGCTGCTATCACCGCAAACTACGTCCTCAAGCCACCTCCATTCGCTCTGGTATGATTTCGTTTATTTGTTTCTTCCTACCTATTGAAATTGTCGGCAAATGTTGTCATATTATCTTGGTTGGATTTTTTTTGTTTCTTAATTACTATATAGTATATAGTATATAGTATATACTATAATTTGTTATTCCCACGTTAAACCTCAAATACCTTTTTGTTATCGCCTAGGCGTTACATTTGATGAACTCCTTTGATTTCACAATGAAAGAAAAAAAAAAAAAATCGTACTAATTTGTGGGGTAGTGTTTTTCCGTAAAATCATGGGATACAAAACCCGTCGAAATAATTGTCGGAACCGGTTAACTAGGTGGTCTGTAATGCGATGGTACAAGCAAAAAAAATCGTAATTTGGAAAATTATGAGAAAATAGGGTGAACTTCGTGTATGGGATGAGATACTTGAATTACTATTTTGAGTAATTTTTAATTTGAAGATATCATAAAACACACTGTAAAGATTATCCAAAATTTCTTGTGATAGAAATTTTTAACTTCACCCTTTTCTTAATCCGAAACTATTATAACCCGATTTGTTAGTTGAAGTATAATAAATTGCTTTGCCTAGTTGATGGTGTTGCGCACTGTAAAGGAAAAGTCTGGAGTGTAAATTTGAGTGAGAGCAATTTGATTAAATGTTATTTTTTTGGGTGTAATATTGGAAAGGATGCTTTGGAGCCGCATATGAGCCGACAAACTCTGGAGTTTCACTGGGGAAAGCATCACAGGGCTTACGTTGACAACCTCAAGAAACAGGTTCTTGGAACCGAGCTTGAAGGCAAGACCTTAGACCACATTATCCAAACCACTTACAACAATGGTGAACTCCTACCTGCTTTCAACAATGCTGCTCAGGTGATATATAATAAACCATTTTTAATTTGAGCTTTGAGAAAGGCTTTTAGCTGATCGAATTGTGTTTATAGGCGTGGAACCACGAGTTCTTCTGGGAATCAATGAAACCCGGTGGTGGAGGAAAACCATCAGGAGAGCTTCTTACTTTGCTTGAAAGAGATTTCACTTCTTATGAGAAGTTCTATGAGGAGTTCAATGCTGCTGCAGCCACTCAGTTCGGAGCTGGATGGGCCTGGCTTGCTTGTAAGATCATCACGAAATTTAATACTTTCCCTTCAAGGGTTCTAAATTTTAAGACTCCTTACTCTTTCTTACGTCTCTGATTTCAGATGCAAATGACAAACTCAAAGTTGTGAAAACGCCAAATGCCGTGAATCCCCTTGTGCTCGGCTCTTTCGTAAGTTTTTTTTTTTTTGATGAAGGGGCTTGAATACACAATTAGTTTACTTGATAAGATATCACTGTACGATTATGCAAATCCTTAACTCTGATATTGGTGGCGTTTTCTTGCAGCCATTGCTTACCATTGATGTCTGGGAGGTAAATAAACACTTGTGGCCCATAACAAATCCTATAACCTATTTTCTTAACAAATGTATTGATTTTTTTCCCCCTTCTTTTGCTACATCAAACAAACAGCATGCTTACTATCTTGACTTCCAGGTAAACATCTTATTCATAATTATTAACAAAACTGTTTTCTTCAGTTTCTTTGTTTTGTTGATTATTGTAATGTTTTTATATATGAGCAGAACCGGAGACCTGATTACATAAAAACATTCATGAACAATCTTGTGTCTTGGGAAGCTGTAAGTGCCAGACTCGAGGCCGCAAAGGCTGCTTCTTCCTCTTCTGCTTAAGCAGAGTTCTGAACAATTGGACTTCAGTGAGTTCTGCGTTGCTGAAGTTTCTTAATAAAGTATCTGTTGTCAGTGTATTAAGGACACAACTCTCTTGTTGTTTGTGTCGCAGACTCCTTGATCTACATTTTGTACCTGTTTAATGAACATTTACCATGCCCCCAAAGTGATAGTACCATTTGTCACCATTACGATAGCACTATTTTGCAAAGTGCTACTAAGAATGATGTGTTGAGGTGGGGTCTGATACTATCATACATTTACTCCTTTAAATTCATGATTGTTAGTTTTCTTTTGTTTTAATATGTAATAAGTATTTAAGGCCGCTAATATGATTGTAGCAAATAATCTGCAAGAGTTTTGAGCATGCAGTAAAGTTACATATCACATTGATTATATGAAACAGTGAAGAAGTGCATGTTTGTCGATACCAGCCTCGGAGAAAGCAGTAAGAGTTGGAAAAATCTCTTTAGTGAGTTTAGGTGAATCTGATGTAAACCCTGCTAGGAATTTGCTATACAGAGATCTAATGCAGACGCCGAGCCCCAAAAGTAAAGCTAGACCATCCTCACAAGTATCAGATAAATCTCAAATATCCTCAGATTGGAATTCTGCATCCAAAGGAGTATAAATAAATCCTGATCAGCATTTGAGGTGAGATGACAGATGGAGTACATGCGTGCATATGGCTCTCGATTCATGAACAATGATATCATATAATACAGTTCGTTAGTGACTCCAGAACAAGTAAAAAAATGGATATGTAAATGAATGTTGTCAACAAAGTAATAAAACAATACATAGAATTGGTTGAAAAGATGCAAAGGTAGGGGACAAGAATAGTAATCCAAAAACTGACCTAGTTTTAAAATGAGGTTTACATTGGAACAGCTTCGATGAGCCTAGAGAAGTAGAACTGAGTGGTGGTGAGTCCTCTTTTGCTAATTTTCCAGCCGACCTTACGCAAGGCTCTTTCGACATCAGCCTCCGCGTGTAGATAAGCCCTTGTGGCCTTTGAAGGCCCTGGGAAAAGCTCGCCAATTCTCTTTAAGATATCATAGTAAAAAGTCTTTGGTGCAAAACTGAGAATGAGTCTCTTCTCTGCTAAAGAAGCAAGGTGTGCGATCATTCCGTCTGCTTTGTTTTGAGGGTAATGTATGAGCACGTCTAGGCATACTACTGTATCATACTTTCCACTTAGACTCTCCAAATCATTCACCTCAAATCTTGGTAAATTCCCTGATGGTAGTTGTACCTTTGCCTGTGCATGTTCAAAACGAGTTAACAAGAAGCAGAAAGAATCAAGATTCGAGAATTTAGTTCCTTAACAACTCTATCCTGAGTCTGCATTTTCATATGAACTTAGCTATACTCAGAGAAGAACCAATAGTAGCTACAGGCAGAAGAACTTAGTTCAGGAATGATATTGAAATCAATTTTCAAACGAGAGGTAACTAACCTTCATTTCAGCTTCGGCAACCATAGCTGCAGAGATATCGGAAGCAGAGACGATTGCGCCTTCCTTAGCAAGTGGAATCGAAAGCGATCCGGTTCCGCAACCGGCGTCGCAGACAGTGACGCCAGCCAAAGATCTTTCTTCCGTCAGCATAAGCATCGCGTTCTCCACCGTCTTGGCGTGACCGAGTCGAATATCCTTCTGTACGCGATTGACTTCGTCAGTCTCTCCATATATCTTCTTCCACCTCTCGAATCCTGTGCTATTGAAGTACTCTCTCACGACCTCCTTGTCTCCTCCTCCCACTTCCTCCGCCTGCGATCGCCGTCTCCTCTCCGGATCCGTCAGAGAAACCATAGCTGCGAGGGCTGCAACGGAGCCGCCTCCGAGTACGGCGATAGTTGTACTGTCCAGGTCGGTGACGGATGCCGCTACGACGGAGACGGCTCTGCTCCGTGTAGTTACATTGAATCTAGTGGCATTGGGAAATCTGGGAAGAAACTGAGAGACTGAGGAAGATGACGACAATAAGGAAGGAGCAAACGGCATTATCGGAGTAGGGGAAAGCTTAACAAGTGAGCCTTTGGCGCCCTTCCACTCAACACTCTGTTATCTTTATTTTTAGATAAGATAGGAGGACGATCCAGCTTTTTGATTTCGATTTCCATGGGACCCACCTTAATGTGGGTATGTCACAGACACGTGTCTTTATCATTCGCCTATCATATTTTTTTTTTAGAAATAAAAC
Organism: Nasturtium officinale; assembly: GCA_963854855.1. Lineage (NCBI taxonomy): Eukaryota > Viridiplantae > Streptophyta > Magnoliopsida > Brassicales > Brassicaceae > Nasturtium > Nasturtium officinale. Next base: position 4,703,481 of record OY978503.1, read on the forward strand.
ATCACTCACCAATCTCTCATTTTTGTTGACTTGAATAATTGCATTCTTTTTCTTTTAGAATATAAATTCAAAACCATCATTTTAAGTTTTTGATATAATGCCTCGACAGAAATCATATGATTGTATTGACAGGAGAATATGGTTGAAGCCTATGAAAAGACAAACCTTCCTGATGGTGAGGGAGATGCAACTTTTGTTTTGTTCAACTTATCTACACAAATTACCACTAGCATTTTATGAAACCATTACATTATGGAAAGTGAATAGCTAGAATCACTCCGGTTCTATGTTACCGAATGTATCTATCGATCAGATTTTTGTCCTTAAACATCTCTCATATATTGGGTTAGGTAATGAAGAGTGTTATACACGCAGCAATATGGAAGCCAAAACCCAAAAAATAGGAACACAGTCTGAAAGCAAAGCATATTCATATGGTATTGAATTCTTATGTGTGTCATTTTGGGACACTGATGATAAAGTAGTTTCTAATATAATGGAAAAAGAAAGAGTGGACTCGATAACCTTAATGTGTGTATATATGTGTGTCAGTGTGTGTGTATGAACGTTGCGAATGCATGAAATTGGAAGTAGAGAGGAGACTAGAGATGGTCACTCGTCACAGTAGTCAGAAACGGAAAGAGAATTAGGAAGAAAAGTGGAGTCGATGAGTTCTTTACGAGATGTTTCCCACAATTGTTGTTCTATGCCAAGCTTCCTTAGCTCCCTCATTCCTCTTTCCACTGCCCCCACAAAACACACTCGAAGAATCAGAGTCTTAACTTAATCAACTCATTCATTTAGCGTCAATGTAATAATAATATACCATCAACTGCATCATGTGAAGACGCCTGTTGCCCGAGACGATTGATCCAGAAATGCAGACGCTCTTCCGCTATATCACTTTCCACGCCATGGATTTTAGCTCTCTTCCAGAAATACAGCAGCCATGCCTAGACCATGTATATTTATTTGTTTGAGTTAATGAATATGATCCTGCTAATTGCTAACTAAAAGCCTCTCCAGGTGTATAGATGTAGTTACCTCTTTAAAGAGAATATCTTGTTGCTCATCATGACTCAACTCTGCAATCAAAATATTCAGAGGAACCATTCATAAATAAGCCCTTCGTGTTGCATCATAAGATTCAAGTACAATATCGATGAAGCAAATACAAGAGAAGGTTTCGTTAAGAGCCTTGTTGTTTAACTTTTATGTTACTCTGTCAAAATAGTTACGGAAACAGCTCTAAGGATGTAACTCACCAAATGTTTCGGAGAACTTAGATTCCGCTTGCACCCTGGCATCTGGATATTAAAATGACATGAGTGTCTGTTGAATAATATTCACATGATCAGTATTTATATATGCAATAATTTTTAGATATAATTTACCAGTGCCCACTTGTCGGACTACATTTGTGTGTCTATACCGAGCAAGTGCAAGCATTAAAGCATCCTCGACCTATGAGGTGCAGGAAACGATATGTATGAGATGTTTATTTTCTGAGCACAGATTTTCAGTAAAAACATCAGATTCTGATTACAAAAATGTGGGCATAAACCTTCAAGGATGCCATCTCTCGCAAACCCGTTTCAACAGCAAGCATACTCTCTATGTTTCCTTCTCCATTTACATCACTGAAATTACTAACGACTTTGCTCCAAGTGCGATCACTACCACCTGCCAGATATGATGTTACCATTTACTTTTGAATCCTCAAATAAAATTCTTAACTTTGTGAGAAATATTGGCAGAAAATTTGAGATCAGACCTGTCTGCCAGGAGTCTTCAGGTTTTTGAGCAGCAGAAAGGACAACTTCCAAGGGAAGGGGAGCTAAAGCTGACCAATGTTGATGTCTCGATGTGGATATATCCTCACATATTCCTAAGAATAACCAAATGAGGTGCATAAGTAAACATTTCCAAAAGAGGGTTGCAAGTAATATTATTGATCAACTCCCACTAGTTAAGTCTACCATGAGATAATTGATAGGCTAGTCAGGACCTGATAGTTTTTTTTTAAGGTAAGTGATCAATCTAGTGGACAAGTACACTGGGCGAATGGGAAACATATACGCTTAAACCCCTTTGAACTCTTGGAACCAGTATGAGAGGAACATGTTGCTTCATCTTATAATTCATGGCAGGTCAATACCCAACAAATCATGGACTTTAGGAGCGGAATTTTCTTACCATGTTGAACAGCTAGTTCCCAGTAGCGAGCAAGCCAACATCTCTTTAGAACAACTTCCTCCTACAAGGTTGGTCAATCATATAGTTAAATCAAACAAGGAAGGTGGGGTTAAACTGTCAATGTACAAAATTCTATTTTTAGTTTTTTGAACTAGCCATTTCTTCTTGAGTCAACATCGTTCTATGTATCATTGTCCGTAGAGACTTTGTTTCAGCTTCAGCCTCCTGGAGCTGTTCCCCTACCTTCTCTGCTTCATCTTTCAAGCTCTGATCATAACACAACAAAGAAGAGATGATTGTTCCCATGTCAAGTTAAAAGGTTTGTATAACATATATAGTCTAGCGCACACTTTAATGTTTAATACCAAATTGAGTAGACTACCAGAGGTTTACCAGAGCATTGTACCTGAAACTCTGAACGTAAGGCATCAGTTTCCTTGTTTCTTCCATCTCTTTTCTGTTCAGCTGCCCTTAGTGCTGCCTGCAATGGATTTATGTTTTATCTTTCAATAAATTACTGTTTAAAGGAGAAAAATGGACATGCATATTGCACAGAACAAATGAAACAACATCCATTAGAATATGAATGCACCACGGACCTCTCTTTGACGCAACGCTGCTTCTTTCCTGGATGGATCAGCGTAAATTTTGTGAAAAACAATTTTTGGAATGAAGAAAGTATAATAAAGAAAAGAAAACCAAACCTCTTCACGAGTTTGACGTCAAAATTTGCTCCTTCACCTAAAGAAGCAATCTGTTGCATACCCAGCTTAAAAGTAACCATCAACTATAAATATAAACATACATCTCTACAAAAGTAAACTATAGTGGATATCATAAACACCTGTTTCTCAAGCTCTTTAGCCCTTGCTTCTGCTGCTTCACGTTTTTCTTCAGCACGCTGAAGCTGCATTGGAAGTCAAGAATATACTCATCAAGTACAAAAAAGGCAACAAAAACGAACTAATGAAATAAATTAGAGGTAGGGAGACCTTATCCAGTATATTATCGTTTTCTTCTTGAAGCATATCTAACTGCAATGATAATAAGTTGGTTTCAAATGAGAGATCAATATTTTTAAAAATGTTTTCGAGTTTTTGGGAAGCACGTACTTCATCACGCAGGGCTGAAGCTTCTCGATCATCTTCTTGCTGACTAGAGGTATTTGTTGCTACAATGTCTGCAGGGCGAAACCTAAAACTAATGGTTCGTTCCCAGTAATTTCATCAAACACAACTCAATCAAAAGAAGCTGAGACTCGAAGGTAAATTTGTATAAACTATAGTTTTACCTTTTCTTATACTTTAATTGAGCTTCCGTTTGTTTTGCAGGCACATCAAATTGAACATTTGGTTTGTCGTTTCCGTTCAGCTCAAAATCGTTTACCGGATTCCGTCGCGAATATGCCGGAACTCTAACCTTGAGTGTACCTCTACCATTATTTGGAGGAATCTCCACCGGATTCTGAGACACATCGGCTGTAAGTTCGTCACCGTCGATTTCATCGTCAAATTTAGGCGGAGGTGCGAAATTTCTAACCGCCGGAGCTATTTTCCCGCTGACCAGACCCTTACCATTCTTTCCAAGATCCTCTAATTGAATCGGGGACACATTAGCTCTAATTTCATCATCGTCGAGTTCATCGACAAATTTAGGACGAAGTACGACTGGTTTCACCGTCGGAGCTTCTTTACGATCTCTGGTATTCTTTCTCGGAAGCTCCACTCGATTCCGAGGCACATCGAGTGCAATTTCATCACCGTCGGACTCATCGTCAAATTTAGGCGGCGGAAGTATAACTGGATTCACGACCGGAGCTTTCTTCCCGTTGACCGGACCTTTACCAATACGTTTATCATCTCTTCTTCGAGACTGAGTGAGAGGAGGTGGAAGATGTACCTGGTAAAGATCTTCGTGTTCATCTTCATCGTCGTAATCATAGTCGTAATCGCGGTTCTCCATAACCTTGGCGAGAAGCTCGGCGGCGTTTTGCTTCCGGAGCGTGCTTTTACCAGGGATTCCTCCTCCAGTGTTCATCCTATGGGAGGGAGACATCGCCGGTGAAGAAGAAGCAGAGCTTCCTGGTCCACCTAAATCTAGCGTATCCCGCCGCCTCCGCGCCATTATTCCAGCTGCTATAGATGCGTGTATATATAGAAGCTAGCTAGCAATCGCTCAACCTAAGAAACTCTATACAGAAATGAAGACTGAGAAAGTTTAAGAGGAATTTTTAGATCAGAAAGGTTGAAAATGTAACTGAGAAGACGGAGTCAACAAGGTGGGAAGGATTTTAGTTTGAGCTGAGGAAGACAAATATGAAGATCGGAGAAGATGTATACGCTAGCGACGTGGACCGAATGGTGGCGGGAGAGGAAGTTGAGAGAACGTGGGACCCTTTTTTTTTCTCTTTTGACTTCATTTGGTTTAAACTTTAAACAAAGCCCATTTGTACAATTAATGATTTAGGTGAATTTTGACGGAATCAAATTAATATTTTCCATCATATACTTATTGGTTTTGGTAACTCTACTATATTAATCAAGAGAAAATATGTAGTATTGTACGCAAATCATAGTGAGAAATTTATAGGTTTTTAAAAAAAAATGTTGATTACTTAGGATTTGTGATTGTATTTTAATAGGCACTTGCCCTTTATTCATCATATTCAAGAAGAGTTGTGTTATCTTTTGTATTGGTTTGATCATATACAAGTTTCATAATGTTTGTTTGCGATTCATGACCTATTGGCTTGCTTTGTTGCATCATATAGACATGAGTTTGGACTTATAACCAAAAATCATCGATTAATATTCGTCATAAATAAAAAAACAATCACCACAAATAATCAATCTCGACGTACCAAACTTATCTCGTCTCGACATCCAATCTTAGCTTACGAAAAGAAAAATAAATACCAAGGGACAGTCTAATAATACCAAAATAGAATGCTGTGAGTCCAAGAAAAGGTAATAGGCGGTTCAATGCACCAGTTTGTATTAAACCGGGGATAATTCAGGAAGTTTCCGCAGCGGGCTTCTTCTGAACAAGGTCCTCTATCAAATCAGCCGCCTCTTGGATCGTCGTAATGTTTTGAGCATCAGACTCCTCCACAGTTATATCAAACTTTTCCTCCAACGCCATCACTATCTCCACCTGAAAATTAGAAAAAAAAAAAAAAACAGGTATGATTTGTCCATTAAATCATTATGAAACAGAGAGAATGTAACATCATCACATTAGTTAATATGAAGTAATATGAAATGGAGAAAGTAAATAACGTACGGTGTCGAGAGAATCAGCGCCAAGAGCAGAGAACTTGGATTCAGCAGTGAGAGGAATGTCATCGGACAAATCCAATTGTTCCTTTACAATGTCACTCACTTTCTGCACCGTCTCTGCTTTCGCCTGTACTCTCATACGTTACAATCAAATTGCATTTCTCATATTAGTTCAACTTTTAGCTTCAAACAAAAATCTTTACTTACTGCACAACTGATTCGAAGACGAAGGCTCTTTGAAGGTGAGAAACGACCAAAGGCCATAGACTGAGAGCTTGAGGCTTTCCTCAACACCTGATGATTACAGTACTCGACGATAATTATAATTATGTTATATGATGTCGGCACTTAAATCGAATTTCAAGATGTGGTTAATGACCTATGAGTCTATGATTAAGTACAAATTTTGGGTTTCCAAAGTGGTTTCACAAGGAAATATGAAAACAGAACCGATTGGGATTCCTAAAATGACAAATAAACTATATATGTTGAGATTTAAGAGAAGAATGAATGTGTCAAGTCACCTGAGAAATTCTGGTGGACGGAGCTTTGAAGCTTAGGGAAGTGGTTGATAAGGAAGCCATTGAAAAAGATTAATCTCAATACACACAGTTCAGAGACCAAAAAGAAAAATGGCTTCTCCTACTCCTAATGCTAACTCAAATTGGATAAGGTGTAATCTTAGAAGATGAATCTTTTTGTCCGAAACAAAGGAGTGCAGATACGGTGACGTTTTAGGAGATACAACTCAAATTTTCGATTTTGTGGCCGAGGTTTGTTCTTGGGGATTCAGGCCTATCTTCGGCACATGTTCCTATGGGTCCCGCAGTTACAAAGTGATTTCAGACAGGCCTAGACCCAAATGTAAGTTACTTCAATAGGCCCATCTTGATTCTTTTGAGTTTAGTTGAGCCTCTCACGTATACTTGGCCGTTTAATGTTTTTTACATTATTCACCTCATAGACCACGATAATTTTCGCATGTTATTATTACTCTGTTGGTGGTGGAAGTAGCATTTTTCTGTTTACGTTCAATCTCAAATTCTTTCTTAAAACATTCTGTTGTTTTATTGTATAACTCCAAACATATACGAGAAGAAGTCTCAAGCATATTATAAATACACGTACGGAATCATACAACTTCGGTTTATAATATCAAATCAAATATTCATTTTATGAAATCCAAGTATATAAGAAAGACTCAAATATCTTGGAGTGCAATGAATTGTATTGTATGATGAATATAAAATGTAAAGAAAAATAAATTCAAGAACGACGAGCAGCAGATGCAGTTAAAACGGTAAGGATGAATAAGAGGACAAAAGAGACGAAGGCCATAACGAGTGAGATAGTGACACGTTTGCAGTAACCATGTACATAATGGCATATCGGGAGCCAACCGGCGTGTGTGTTGCCGTACTTCCCAATGTAAGCCTCCGAGAAGGCCGCGGAGAAAGAAGATATCGCCGTCATCGTCACAAGCTGTACATCAATATATCAAACCCATCTCAAAACGTTCATATATTATATATCAGTAGTCTCCTCGTTTATCTATCAATATATTAGGATTGAAAATATAGAGAATAATTACCAAATCAAGGAAGAAGAGCACAAAAACAAGTCCTCCTCTGCGGACTGCTAAACAAGCCCATACCAGCGTAACCAATGTCATGGCACAGATAGCTATCTGTGCGTACACTAAATACCTGTCCAACATCAAGTCTTACTCACTGTCATATCATCATCACTCGATATATACTCTATTAGTGTAACAATCTTGATATTTAGGAAAGCCTATATATGTATGAATCATACGAAGAAAATAACAGTTTTGTATCTCTTCAGTAACATGTGGACAAATCAATGAAATAAATATAATGAGATATGGATGAATAAAAATAAAAAGAATATAAGGATGGAAAATGATTTAAATTTGTTCATCGTTTCATTCTTTTTCATTGGAATTGTGTGAATTTTCAAAAGTTTCAATGTGAATTGTGAAATTTCATGCAGATGAATGCTCCGTTTCATCATATAATTCACTGAATAGATCATTACCTGCACAAATTCATTAAAAAAAAAACAAAGCAGTAGCTGATATAGAAAAAAAAAAAGGATTATTAATTAATATACCTAAAGGAAGAGGAGTAGCTGTATTTAGCCTCAAATGCCATGCCGTAAACAGAGGCAACTTCACGGCTAGTGATCATGAGCGACAGCGAGGCCAGTGCAGCTCCAATGGCTAACAGTCTCATCGACACTTGAACCCCAAGATTCATTAATGGCGTTCTTCTCCCTTCATTGTCTCCCATCATTATTATTCAAATTCAAGCTTTACTTTCCTTTATAAGTGTTACAAAGATAAGAACAAAAAGAACAAATGAAACAAATAAGACAAAGATATTGTTGTTGTTGTGTAAGAATATCCCAAAACTCCACGGAGACAAGAGAAAGAGAAGATAAGTGTGCTGGAAAAGAAAAGATAGAGGGATAAACATAATTTATAGGAATTTAATTTGTGGGTGAGATCGCAAAACAAGATATTGTAGGACGTGGGATGATCGAATCTTCTGCCTAAATAGATGGGTACTTTCTGTTTGAATACTCTGTATTTGGTATCAGATCTTTGTATATACACGTCATTTTTTGGTGTTGAGAAACTAAAAACCTATTTGAAGGGTTGGCGTAATTTCTATTTTTATATATGTACACTATATGGTAAGTGGTAACAAAGATTACACATTTTTTTCTTTTATTTTAATGTTTGTTTATACTTTATACCCAAATAGGTCACTGAAGATCAAATAGGTGCCTTGTACGTATGGAGGATGGTGGGATCATTTTCTCTTTTCTGTTAAATAAATGATTTTTTTAAAAAAAAAATCTTTAATAATTAGTAATGATTTATCAAATGTCTCAATATCTCATTTGTCCCAGATCATTTATTTTTACAATTATTTGTTGTTTAAGGTTTTATCATACATATTAGGAATGACGCAATACTTTAATATCAAAAGTCAAAACGAACTCATATGAAAGAAACAAGTTTAGTATCCAATCATCTGCTCATCCTATTCTTCCTTATATATATATATATATATTGTAAGTTCTCTGAAAATATTCAAAATCAACTTTCTTGATACCTTCATGCCAATGGCCATTTATTAGAAATTGTAGAGCGTTTCAAACTCATGTGATACATCATACATGCCAACTTGATTTGTCTTATTTCGAATTCAGACTAACTTTACGAAATAGTTTTATTGCACGACGCAATTACGATATTAGAAAGGAAATAACTCAAGGAAACGTACAGTTAAACAAAGACATCCAAACATATTATATTTGTACGTCATTTTGCTAGGAGACTAGCAAAATGGTAAGTTGACATATCCCTAATGTACATTTTTATATACATAAAACTTCATTTTATTTGTTTCTAGACATATGGCTATATCGGCGTGGTCGTCTTTTCATCGACGTACTTGACCATTGCATATACAACCACTACTCTTAAGATTGTTTCACACGAATTAAGAGATCGCTCTGAAACCATCTTTAAGATTCATGAACTGACACATTTTTTCCTTACCTTAAACATATTTACTACTTCACTGTGGTTTAAGTTATATATTGTACTAGATATACCTGGATAACATGTGATAATACCATGATAAACATGAGTTTGATATCATGATGAGTTTGATATCATGATAAGTTTGATAAGAGTAAGAACACAAAATTGTTTAGGAAGAATTATATTAGACTCTCATGAGAATAATATTCATATATACAATAATTTATATAGATATTGAAATAAATCTAATTTCCTAATTTAATAGAAAGATAAATGTAAATAATATATTTAATGATAATATTAGACTTCCTAAACTATATATTGACATTTATCCACAATCTTATAGATCTTTCTTGATTTCAGTTTGTAATTTCGGTTGATCTCAATTCAGATTGGGTATTTCTATCCAATCTTCCAATAACATGCGTCCAGATCATAAGGTGAACCTACTGTTAAGCTTTAGGGTTTAAGAAAAAATAAAATTATTCAATAAAAATTAGATAGATAAGAGAATATGAGTTGATAGATGCAATAGAGGTTACGAGTCTTATGCCTTCTGTGAGCTTAGTAAACTTAAATGTAATAATCTGTAATCATTTTTCTTAGAAATAAAATATTTTAACTCTAAGTGATTTTCCTCCTTCATTGTGGCTTGCATTTACAACCTAATCTCTTTAACGAGTTCTGCCAACTTCATAGTCGATTTAATAATTTCGGAGTAGGTTTAGGAAGATGCAATAGTGGACCCAAAACAATAATCGCCAAGTGCAGTGTTTATTAATCACTACAGACTACACCATCAATCCATCAACCACTTTTAAGTGACATTTTTCAATATTTAGCAACTCTGTATTTGTGTCTTTATTGCAATGCCCATCATAAGCACTATTGAACGACTCATCAATAACGTTCATATCTGACATCTAACGTTGCTTAGCTTATGAGATGCATAAACATCACACCTCAAATTCCAGAATTTTCTTTCCTTTTATTCAATCAATCGAGTCTTTAACATTTATTAAATACAACAGTTTGAAAAATGGCTTTATTCTTGTTTTTCTCAAACATTAAGAAACATTTTAAATACAATCGCCGAATAAAAGAAGAAAACAATTACATATATTTCGAAATCTTCGAAGAAAACAAAATCTTTTAGCAGACGACATTGGCTGCTCCTGCAGACGCAGGACTTGCAACATCAAGCAACATGGGGTTCCACTTCATCACCACTTTATCACCGCACCTTCCATCTGATGACACTCCCGCAAACTGTGTCTCATTTGCTTCAATGGAAGATGGATTTGGTCCATTGAATATCAACTTCTTCTCAGCTACTGACTTGAGCCTCCGCCTCTCTGCCCTTGAACCAATCACCTGTCCCAACACTGATGCTGCTATCGTAAATACCATTGCCGTCTTAGGCATCAATACCGACTTCCTCAGTATTCCTATGAATGGTACCGCTGCGTGAAGAGCTACAAACCAAGATGCCGAATATTTTTCAGTGTGCTCTCTCCAAACCCCTAGAGGCACATTTAGGGCCATGCCCAACATTCCAATCACTAGTACTTTGGCTGGTAAAGGTTGTGGACGAAGGTTCTTGGCGAAAGGTGTTTTTGATATAGCTGCTCGAGCTGTGACTATAGCTTGAGGGCATTTGAATTGCATGCCTGGAGGTGGTTGCAGGATCTTCGCCACAAGCGGTGCCACACCACTAACAGCTCGATAAGATTTGGCAATAGGGCAATTTCCTGTTTTTAGCCATTCGTCGCCCATAGCTTCGTGGTTTCCTCCCTGAAAGAGAAACAACAAGTAAGCAACAATCAGAAATACAGAAACTTGCAAGTCAACATATTGACGGTTTAAACATTCTTGAAAAGCTCAACTATTTCCTTAGAAACAGTTCTTGAACTATCGACATCAGTTTGAGAAGATACATGCTGACAAAGAAGCGGATAAAACCTTTTACCTTGTGTTTGGATGAGTCTGATTTCTTCTTTTGATTTTTAAACATGTCAGAAAATGCGTCAAACCCAAAAGGCCCTCCAGTTCCAAAGGATGAGAGACTAATTGTGGCCGCCTTAGCAGCAAGTGGGTGGAATACAGGCACCGGCTTCTCTGCTTCAGTTCGAGCGAGAGGGACAACTCCATCTTGTCCATGGAAAAGCCTAAACGCCGTATCAAAATTGTGTCCATCTTCAAAGATTGGTCCTTTTCCAGATCGTACCTAATAGGATAAACACAAAGGCAATACACCATGTGATGAGACAAGATCATAATCAATGGGGTGCAAGATGTGTCAAGAGAGGGAAGCATCAGATGGTTAGTTACAGGCATGTGAAAAGGCAAGGATGAAGAGAAAGAGAGATTGGTAGGCTCATTGATGTTCCTCAAAAATGGGCATCGGATAACATCTAACTGAGAAGCCATGGAATTTTCGTTCAAGCCTCCAGAACAAGGGTCCATTCTTGTTGGTGCTTAAAAGAGAAGAGAATCTAAACAAAAACAAACAAACAAACAAAGGAATCATAAGAAAGGTATCATCAGAAACACAAAGCTACAATAACAGTGGCAGCTAGAATCAACTGAAACAGAGATAGCAAGCTAAGTATGAAGAATAGTTAGATGCTGAAAAAACATCATCCAAGATTTGATATATCATTATAGTCAAAACCTTATCGTAGATAATTAGAACCGGAAAGTATGTAAATTGAAACGTCTGAATCAAAAGAAATGATATTTGAGTCAATCTACTCTAGCAGCCACACATAAAAATCTCCTATAATTCACAAGCAAGGAAAAACAAAATTAAACCCACAAAAATTAACAAGAATTTGAACGAACCCAAAAACGAAAACAATCGTGTGGTCGGCACGGAGATTAATCAAAAGACTGAAATTTACAAAAATCAAAATCAGTAAAGCTAATGAGTCTGTCTAAGAGCACAAGTGATTCAAATAGAGCTTGAAGACTATCTAAACGACTAAACCTAAATCAGATCTAGCATACATATAATCAATGTGATGAAATCACAGAAAAAAAAAACAAATTGGGCCAAAGGGTAGAGAGAGAGAGAGAGGGAGCTTACAAATAATAGTAGGATTATGATTGAAAGACAAAAATGGGGATAAAGTGCGTGTGTAAGGGACGAAACAATGAGAAAACTCCTCCAAACAATTCGTATTGAGATGGAAAGAAGAAGATGGTAGAGAGGTCAGGTTAGGTGATAGATAATGTGGAGAAGATAGATTAGAATAAACGTGATTGGGCATCATTTATCTGACTTTAAGAGCTGGTGTTTCGTCGTGCTGACCACGCGCTTCTCTTTCGCAGCCCTCTCCTTTGACAATTGTACACATTATTATTAATGCCTTCTTTGAATCATACATTTTTTTTTTCAATTCAAACCACTATTTGTCAAAGTCGTAGCCACATTTTACTCTCTTTGTACACAAATTAAATTGCATAATCAACACTATAATTTATGGAAGACTATTCGAATACAGTTTACCTAGACTAATCATTAAACATAAGCTGGTTTCACTAAATAATTATGTTTATCACATGCCTATATAGTCTAATCAATTTTTCTATTGTGTAAGTTGGATAACTGTTGGGAATAACATTTTTTTTTGGAATCATATGTTTTAAAACTGTGAAAACAGGTATATCAAACACAAATTATAATTTAGAAACTAAATAAATGAAATTATTACCAAACTACCCTTTCATTTTTGGACTAAATGTCCCTCACATACAAGTGCAAGTGACTGTCAATTTGACAAATCTGAGAGGTAGTAGAGATTATAAAAAAAAAAAACCCCAATGATATAAGAATGTTTCTCATAATGAATAACTGTTTTGACTAAAATATGACGACCAAAAAAAAAAAAGCTTTCAAAATCTGTCAGTTGGACCTTTGAGCCCAATAAGTAAACAACTTCCTTTCTCAGAGTCTTGAATTGAGCTTAAGCCCATGATAGCTTTGTAATTGTGGCATCTTTTCGTTTTCTCTATATATATTGTTTTTCTTGTATAATCCCCTCTTTTAGGGTTCTTGGTGGACAAACTTAGGACTTCAGTCGCTGAGAAAACTAGATTTCTCTTGTTTCAAAAAAGACATTCTCTTCCACTATGGATTCCTCTATCGCCAAGAATCCTGAATTGCTTCGACTCCTTAATATATATGTCTTCGATTTAATCAATGATGGATGATTTCGTGAGAGAGCTAACAAGTTGTAAACTCTAGTTGAATCACATGGAAACTAAGGTCTACAATTGTTTCGGTATTTGGTAAAGAAAATTGAAATCAGGTTATGTCAAAACCACTTTTTTTTTATGTAAATTACTCGTAGTCAAATACTCAAATGCCTTAGGAAATTTGGAAGCAATGTATTGTTTTAATGGGCCCATATGGACCAACATGAATTCCTTACATCCTACTAGCAAACAATGCGGAGGTAGCAGCTGATTCTGTACATTTATTTGAGCGACCTACAATTCCCTCTAGGCCCTTAATGAATGGTACAACTGAGTACAAAGGATTTGGATGGATAATAAGGATATAAATTAAGAAGAGAAGTGACTAGTGTTCATCCTAACCAATGTTCATCATACTAAAGGAAACACAGAGACACAGTGGACTAGTTCCGAACCAATGTCCATTGAACTCAAAACTGACTTGATTGATTTAGCTGCATAAACGGAGAAATACTTTATATATATATATATATTTCTTCCACCAAATAAATGACAAAATTTATTATTGCTCACTTAATGAAACTAAAGATCAAAGATTGGGTGGTCCATTGTGAAGTGAAGGGAAATTTAATCGCTCAAACTCTTAAACTCAAAATAACAATGGTATTTTAAGTTTTATTTTAAATTGGTCGAACTCGAGACTCCGAAGAAATATTTCATTTGTTTATCAAGTATTATTTGAGAATATATAATACGTTCAAAAGCCTTATTAAAATTGGGTGTTTTGGGATGTGTGTTTTGATTCGAATGTACGTATGGAACATTGACGCAGATGCTCTTCTCTTACAGTATTCTATTTTGCTGACATCTCTCAGACTCTTAGTTAAATATTTGAAATTCAGATTAGAAAATAGAGTGAAGAGGAATAGTTGGGAACGAATTTTAACCGTCTAATAAGGAATCTGGATGGTTGGATGGAACCGCTCCCTTTGACCATAGAAGAACCACAGAGACTCCAAAAAGTAAAAGTTTCATTGCCAATCATTTACTTAATTATATTCAACTAGTTATTAATCATTTCATTTTGTCTTTGATTGGGTGAGTACTGAGTAAGACCAAAACCAAAGGTGGAAATAATAATCAAACATGCAAATGGGTTGTTTCATAAGTCAATCATTTTCATCCGCTTTTAATTTCAACCATACGCTCTCTGTTTCCCTATTTTTCTTTTCTTTTTTCAAAACTTGATAAAGACATTATGTGAATTTATATACTAAATACTATGTGAAATCTTTGTAACTTGTATTATTTTCTTTTACACTTTTGTAAGTTGGGATTGAATAAATATCTGTAGTTAACTAATAAAATAAAATTAGTTACATACCTAATTTTGGCTGCCAAAATCAAGAAGTTCAAGAGTGCTCAGGGACAACATAAAATATGTCACACGTGGCGGACACCTAAACGTTCATTTTTACTGGTACGGTGAACAAAAGGAGCGAACATAATTACTTAATTAAAGATAGTATTTTTATGGATTGTACCTTAATGGAACCTCGATATGTAACGATTCGGGATGTAGATGGTATGGGATTCCTATAATTTTTGTACTGTATACAGGTGGGAAGGATTTGAATTTTTGTTTAAAATTTGATGAATACAATTTATAAAAGTTTACCATAATGAGTGTTTCTTATTTTATCATGCCATGTTTGAAATAGTTCACACTTACATGTTGACAAAAAAAAATGACGTTGTTAATTGTTATATATGTAGTTATGTACAGAGAACGACGAGGCCCTTGGGAGAGTCGAGAGTGGCTTACCACTCCAGCTGCCCGGTCACGGATCACCTTACCTTTGGGTTTGATCCAGGCGACTCTCCTCATGATTTTATCAAAAAAAAAAAAAAAACCTCTCCTCATGAGTCATGAGACCTAAAAAATATAGGGCAATATGGGGACCGTATAAAAAAAATTGTGTACGGCGGACCAATATCTAAACTAATTATAATTAACTAGTTTGAGTCATGGTAGAATACATAAAATTAGATTATTTGTATAAATAGGTACAAGGATGAAACATAACCATCAAATTTATTTATTGAGCATAATAGGCTTCAACTATTTATTTTTAAATGGTTAGCTAGAAAGCTAACAGCCGATCAATGCTTTATTTTATCGGTCATTCCAAAGGAACATAATTAAGTTTAACGCCTATATTAAAAAGCTCGTTTATTTTATTTGGTTTAAAGGAAAAAGAAAGGTCACTTAATTGACTAAGATAATAATATAAACCAAGGTTTGGCATAAAAGCTTGACACAAATATATAATACACGCCAAGAGTGCATACCACATAAAATTATCAAATATCTTCCAATTTTTATAACCTTAGAAATATCTGAGACCATCAATGTGCGATGTTCTTCTCTCTCTTATGCTACGAAAACGACGACGTCCCCAGCATATAAACTTGGAACCCATATACATGTTACCATCTCTCTCTATATATATATGAGTACCATTGGCCTCGTAAGATAATTTATATCGACGAAAACTCAACTAGAGATATCAAGATAGTGGGAGATCTCTATCTATTTCCCAGTCTCTTGTTTTCTTATTCATTTCTTCAATAATATCCCATTCAAAAGTTGAAAGATCTTGAGAGCTTATTTACAAAACAATCAAAATGGCTCTAAGTCACAACGTATTGGCAGTTACATTTGGAATCATGGGTAAGTATCTAAGAAGCATTCATAAACAAACATCAAGCTTCTACATCAATTATATTATCTATACTCTTTTGTTAATATAAATGCATACAAAATTTCACCATGTTTTTTAATAATGAATTTTCACCATGTCATCTTTGCTACATCTATTTTTGCAGGCAACATCATATCGTTCATCGTTTTCTTGGCACCAGTGTAAGTATCATCGATCTCAAACACATTTTTTGTTTGTTTGTCTAACTCTCGCTTTCCTATGATCTTTTTCTTTTACCGAATAATAAAATGTATATTTATTTTTCATGTACGTGAAGACCAACTTTTGTCAGAATTTGCAAGAAAAAGTCGATAGAAGGGTTTGAATCACTTCCCTACGTGTCAGCGCTCTTTAGCGCGATGCTATGGATTTACTACGCTCTGCAAAAAGATGGAGCAGGCTTCCTTCTCATTACCATAAACGCCGTTGGATGCTTCATCGAAACCATCTACATCGTTCTCTTCATTACCTATGCTAACAAGAAAGCCAGAGTACGTTTAACTTTAAACCACAACATTTCTATTGATATATTTAAAAAACGGTTTAGCTGATCATCATTTGAATTTTGAACTCCCCTATAGATATCGACTTTGAAGTTTCTTGGGCTCTTGAATTTTTTGGGGTTTGCCGCTATTATTCTTGTCTGCGAGCTCTTGACCAAAGGATCGAACCGTGAGAAAGTCCTTGGTGGTATTTGCGTTGGTTTTTCCGTCTGTGTTTTCGCAGCTCCATTGAGTATCATGGTACGTACATTGACATGTATAATACATCCGAAATTGCATATCTAAACAAGCCATGTTGATTACATGAAGAATATAAAGAAACTAATATATCCAACTTCTTGTCTTTGCTTTTCTGGTACTGGCATGCCTTTATGTTTACTTTGGTTATTATACAGTTTAACAAGTGTAATAATTTTAAAAAAACGATGATGCAGAGAGTCGTGATACGGACGAAGAGTGTGGAGTTTATGCCTTTCTCTCTGTCATTGTTTCTTACAATCAGCGCCATTACGTGGCTCTTCTACGGTCTTGCTATTAAAGACTTCTACGTTGCGGTGAGTTTCTCTCCTAGTATTATATTTGAATCTTTTTCTAAGCATATAAATAGAAACAGCGCAACATAGTATCGTATCATATATTATTATGGATGGTTCATGTTCAACGGAAAAGAGGTTCCACCACCTTTAATCTCTTTTTTCCCAAATTCCGTCTATTTAAAGACGACTAATATATTATATGAGCCGTACGCTACTTTTGCTTTATGTTTACCATCATATATTATATGATCACGTAAAAGAAACCGAGAATACAATTATAAGTCTATAGTTTTTAGTTTGTCGGCAACTAATGGGATTAGTGTTCCCTCTTAAAAGTATTTAGTGGGATTATTATTACTGATGATGTGATTACTATTTTTTTTACTGAAGCTTCCAAACATATTGGGTGCGTTTCTCGGAGCAGTTCAAATGATTCTCTACGTCATATTCAAGTACTATAAATCACCAGTAACTGATGAGGCAGAGAAACCCAAAACGGTGTCGGATCACTCCATTAACATTGTAAAGCTTTCATCTACTCCAGCATTTGGTGATTTAACGGTTCAGTCGAAGAACGAAACACAAACTGATCGTGACATGAGTCATCCTGTTCAAACCCATGATGGTGATTTAGAGGATCAGATGGGCAAGAAAATGTCAAACTAAATGAAGATTTTAGTTTATTACGAATTAGTGATTTGATATTTTTATTAATGTTGTACTGTTGAGTCTGATTTCCTATGATTGTCTTCTTCTGTTTCTCATCATATTGTTTCTAAATATCTCGAAATTGTATTATCCTTCAAAAAGTATGTACGTCTATTTGAATTTCGTAAAATAGTTTTGATGGTATGTTCTCGTTAATACTTTTAATTTTTTTTAATAGTTGGGCTGATTGAAAAGGAGATGAAAATTCAAAGTAAATAAATTATTTGATATTCGCAAGTGAGTTGTTAGAAAAAGACGTCGTTTTTATGGTTAATCTCACATCCTTTTTGATGTGCGACAAGTATTATTTTTTTGGCCGATTTTTTTTTTTTTTTTTTTTTTTTTTTTAAGAGAAAAAACAAAATAATAATAACAACTTTAGTCTAACCAGATTCTTTTTAACTACTTTAGTCTCTGGGCTTTATGATATCTAAGAATTAATTAAGGTTATGGACCAAAGAATTTTCAAACCCAAATTACAACATGTTTATATAATCTCCAAGCCCCATGGTACACTCAAACATGACAAATGTAGACAAGACTTGAGTTAATTTCCAAACATAGGCAGATTTTCCCTTAATTTCTTGTAAATTTAGTTCACATATCACCCCAAAAGAAAAACAGATTGTAGTCCATTTGAGGGGGAAGAAATTAAAAAAAAAAAAAAAATGTAGAAGGTTACGTTACGTAGTCTAGAAGGTTAGAGTCTGATCTCAATATAAACACAAAGCAGAGTTAAAGGAGACAATTCACAAGCAGACAATGACTTGTCTCGATGCGTTACTCTTCTCTTCTCTTCTTTTCTTCATCGTCTTCCCAACCTTCACGTTTTCCACCTTACTGTTTCAGGTGCGTCCTATACAGTTTTTGGTGTACTATACCCAGTTGATCCACTCTCTTATCGATTGTGTTTGCTTCAACTGTGAAAGGGTTTCAATTGGGAGTCATGGAAGAAAGAAGGAGGATTCTACAATTCCCTCCACAACTCCATCGACGACATAGCCAATTTCGGAATCACTCATCTTTGGCTTCCTCCTCCATCTCAATCCGTTTCTCCTGAAGGTTCAATCTTTTACTTTACTTGACACACCAATCTTCTTACTCACTCATCATCTTCAATTCTCAGGGTATTTACCAGGAAAGCTTTACGATCTGAACAGCTCCAAATACGGCTCAGAGACGGAGTTAAAATCCTTAATCGAAGCGTTGAATCAAAAAGGAATAAAAGCTGTGGCTGATATTGTGATTAATCACAGAACTGCTGAGAGAAAAGATGATCATTGTGGTTACTGTTATTTCGAAGGTGGGACTTCTGATGATCGTCTTGATTGGGATCCTTCCTTCATCTGTCGCAACGACTATAATTTTGCCGGTACTGGAAACGTCGACACTGGAGAAGATTATAAACCGGCGCCTGACATCGACCACCTTAACCCAAGGGTTCAGAAAGAGCTGTCTGAATGGATGAATTGGCTTAAATCTGACATCGGATTCAAAGGTTGGAGATTCGATTTTGTTCGAGGTTACGCACCTTCTGTTACCAAATCATACGTTCAGGTAATCAAATATGACTACCAACACTAGTATATTAAGAACTCGGATCGGACTAATGATTAATTCCTCTCTTTTGTGGTGTACGTAGAATACTTCACCGGATTTTGCGGTGGGTGAGAAATGGGACGATATGAAGTACGGAGGAGATGGGAAACTAGAGTATGATCAGGAGGAGCATCGGTCGGGTCTTAAGCACTGGATCGAGGAAGCGGGTGGTGGTGTGTTGACAGCTTTTGATTTCACGACCAAAGGGATCTTACAGTCTGCAGTCAAAGGTGAGCTTTGGAGACTAAAAGACTCGCAGGGAAAGCCCACTGGTCTGATTGGAATCATGCCCGGAAACGCAGTTACTTTTATAGATAACCATGACACTTATAGACCAGGATCGTGGTCTTTCCCATCTGATAAAGTCTTGCTTGGATACGTTTATATTCTTACTCATCCGGGCACTCCTTGCATTGTAAGTGTATTACATACATCAAATACATTTAAACATTTCAGATACTATGCATTATGCAATGTTGATATGATGTTATTGTTGCAGTTTTATAATCATTACATAGAATGGGGACTAAAGGAGAGTATATCCAAGTTGGTAGCGATCAGGAACAGAAATGGTATTGGTAGCACAAGCTCTGTTACGATCAAAGCGGCAGAGTCGGATCTCTACTTGGCTATGATTGATGATAAGGTTATCATGAAGATTGGGCCAAAGCAAGATTTGGGAACTCTTGTTCCTTCTAATTTTGCTTTAGCTTATTCAGGCCTTGACTTTGCTGTCTGGGAGAAGCACTGACGTGTTACTCAGATTATCAAAATAAGAAAAAGAAAGAAATCGAATGTATGTATATTTTTCTTTAAAAACTTGTCTTGGCGGTAATTAAGATATATAATAAAGAACAAAAGAAAAGAAAGCAGAAGCACGGGTGCTGTTATTGTTATTGTGTTCAATCAAAAAAGTCAACAGTTCAAAAAATTGTGTATCAGAAATCGAGAATATCATATAATATGAACCAAATTCGTTTTAACCGACTAATACGTAAACAAGTCCATTTGGTTCGTCAATGACTCAATACTAACCTCATGTGTAATTCTGTTCATGAATGTTTAGTAAACCATAGAATCAAGAGGGGTCTTTTGATAAATTCTCCAATGATTTAATCCTAAAACCAAAATCCATAAGTCGATATCTATCTTTCATCTTCTCTCAGCCAACTCCACCACCAAAATCGGCGTTGCCTCCGCTTCCTCTGTTTGATGATACTAAACTTTCAAAATGAACTTTTGTTTAGTATATGTCTAGTCTAGCACATATAAAAACGTTCAGATTCAACCTTTTAAATATTTTGTTCTTGTTCTAGAGGCAGCCACAATATACAAGCTGAGCATGATCAAATGGTGTAAGGTTTATGAACTTCATCACAAAGAAGACCTTTATTATTAGTCAACATCAACACGTATTTCTCAATTATATACGACAGGCCTACCAGAAAGAGAATTATAATGTAATAGTATTAATGTTAAACCAACAATACTGCCAATCTAAACGAATTATTATTATTATTATTTTACAAGAAAAATTAAATACGGTGGGAAATGGGAAGAGTTAAACGTCGGTAAATTCCAAATCAATTGAAAACGACAACGTTTCACTTCGATGATAAAAATTAGAAGACGTCGGCTTGAGAAGACGAAAAGAAAAAGAAAAAAGGAAAAAGCGTCGTCGGCTTGAGAAGTTGGATATTTGGTGAGTCTTGAAAAGCTCTGCCTTCCTTGCTCTGATTGGAAAAGAGATCAGATCTGAAATAGAGAGTAGTGTTTTTGAGAAGCGGGATTAGTTATCTGAGGTGGGTTTTGGTGAAAACGGAGGTCAACGGATATGGCAGAGGAAGAGTCTATAGATATCAAATTCAGACTGTACGATGGCTCTGATATCGGACCCTTTCGGTATTCAGCAGCATCTACCGTTGATTTCTTGAAGCAGAGGGTTGTCTCTGATTGGCCCAAAGGTTATAGCTAGCTATGATCCATGTCCTTTTTATTTTGTTATTGTCGGTTGAAAGATGCATCGATGTTTATTGTCTGATTTAAGATAACACAGAGCTTCAATTTTGATTTTTTTTTTTTTTTTTTTTGGTTGGTGGTTTCTTAATAATATGTATAGGGAAAACAGTAGTACCAAAGGGAATACACGAAGTGAAGTTGATAAGCTCAGGGAAGATATTGGAGAATACCAAGACTGTTGGGCAGTGTAAGTCACCATTTGGAGATATTACTGGTGGACTCATTGTGATGCATGTTGTTGTACACCCTTCTCCTGCTAAAACCAAAACAGGTTTTTTTAACTTTATTGGATATCTATGTTAGTAGCTTCTCAAATCTTCTTTAGTTTTTCATAACTCTTGTGTTATTTGTCTTGTCACTCTATGGATTTTTATGTTCGGTATCTTGTAATTAATAGATGCATCAGGATCAGGTGGTTAGTGGTCTTAGAATATAGAATTCATCCCTAGGTTTCTTGGTTTGTTATTTCTTCTATTTTACAGTGAGGAATTAAGCAAAATCAGCTCTAAGTCTAGCAAAGGCATGCCCATGAGGGGATAGCCTGAATTCATTATTGGTCGTCTTGGTCACCAATTAGTTTGACGTTCATTTATTCTAACCTGCTAGAGATATGAGTCTCATTTTTATTCATACCTTCTAGAGATGGGATCTCACTGTTCAATTGTCCTTGTTAAGCAGATGTCTCCATGCTAGCTTCTACTAAACGCATTCAAAACTTTTGCCAATCTTTAAGATTGCCTCCGTGTTTTTAGTCTTGAACACTGAGTTTGTGATTATTAAGACGATGTTGATGAATTCTAATTTACAACTGAATACGGGTTTTTGATCGAACAGAGAAGAAGGTTGATAAGGCACCCAAAGCGGTAATCTGCACATGCACCATTTTGTGAAGGGAGCAGCTAGACACGTCTCAATTCTTCAGGTACAGAAGAGAACTAAAAGAAAGATAAAATTAAAGTAAAGCTTCCCTTTTAAGTTGTGGAGTATTATCTTTGAATGTGTAGAAGAAAGTATATTAAATTCTTTTGAAAGTACTCTTTGTTTTTCTTCTTACTGTCCCAATGTACGGAAGTTGTATAGGTTCCTAGGTCGTTTACGTGTGTTGAAAATAATTATATGTATATATCTATTGAAAACCAAAAAATAATTGACGTCTTTATATTCCAATTCATTCTTCATTTCACACCATTATATTTTTTTGGCAAATTAGAGAAATGACTAAATTCTGGCCGGAAATACAATATGACACATGTGTAAGTCGTTTAATAGAATGATTTTGATGAAGACATTTAGAGGAAGAACTTGTGAAGCAACATT
Source organism: Nasturtium officinale (assembly GCA_963854855.1). Taxonomy (NCBI): domain Eukaryota; kingdom Viridiplantae; phylum Streptophyta; class Magnoliopsida; order Brassicales; family Brassicaceae; genus Nasturtium; species Nasturtium officinale. Next base: position 4,726,179 of record OY978503.1, read on the forward strand.
GTTGTCTCATACTTTCTTATTGCAGACATAATTGAATTTATTTGGTGGTGATTGAACCAAATTGGCTTTCATTTAGGTTGTGAAAAAGCACAGATTGAAATTGTGGTTCTGATCAGACAAAAAGAAAACATGTACTCATAGTAAAAATATTATTTAAGATGAAAACGAAAGTAAATAATACAGTATATTTGATTTAAGACGTGTTTAATACAATATATTTGAATACAGGCCTGAATTCCATGGAAAACATTTAAATTTTCCCGTTAATCGACATGGACCAGTAGGTCTTATACTCCAAACACAGGGACGACCATCACATGTATTGCCGTCTCTCCCAACCACAAGAATGTCAAACCATTTAGAAGTCTTTTCCCATTCAAAATGACAAAAGAACAGAGTTGTACCCGTAAAATTAATTGATGTTCTAAATCCCCAGTGCTGATGACTAGCTAAAGATTGTGATCCCAGATCTTTGTCCTTTGATTTGCAATGTAGTCCCAACTGAATATTTTGACCTATATCGTTGATGATGTCCACTTGTATGTGCCAAGCAGCACCACCGATACCATTGAAGAGAAAAACCATTACGGTAACACACAATATTATATGAAAAGACGACGACCCAGACATTATGATTTTGTTCTATATTTTGGTAAATAAAAGTTGTGAATTTTTTTTTATAGATATGAACTTATGTTTTAGCATCCCATCTATTTATACTCAAGTATATATCGTGAATGATTAAAGATAGTCATAATGGACAGCGAATCTTTACCCTCATATATGGTATGAAATATGATTCATACGGCTTTTGTTTTTTGAAGTATGTTATGTTTATAGAAATGAATCATATTAAAATAAAAGGAAAATTTGCTTACCTTTTCCAAAGTATAACGACTTTGACCAAGAATATTTATAATTTATTTTATTTTTTTGGTAAAACGTTTTTCATTTTTTAAGGAAACATTAGCAGAACTAATAAATGCGTACATAAAAAAAAATGAGAATCATGGTATTCTGCACTTTGGCTTACCTATATTAAATCTAAAAAAGAAAGAAATTATGTAAAATGGCATTAGTAAATTGAAATCAAACAACTATCGAATATCAAAATACTAGAAAACTATACTTTTTAAAATATAAAAACCGAAGAAAGAAGAAAAATATTTCCTAGAAATGTAACATTTGTGAGTCATTTATTGGAATCATTTTAATTATGCTTTGTAGTGCTAGTAATATTAGTGGGCTTGGGTGAAAAGATAATGTGAGCCCACTATAGTTTTGACTTTGCTGACATTGCATAGCTCTATCGAGGACCAATCTGTGATTGGCTCTTAAATAACAACGTGACGGTCTCCCTCTCTCGCTCTATATATCTTCAATTTATATCTCCGAAGACTCTCAACTTGGTTTCTCTTTGACCAAAAAAATAAAAAAGTGGTGAAAAAGCGCCATGGACGCCATCGATTCCGTCGTGGATCCTCTTAGAGACTTTGCCAAGGACAGCATTCGCCTCGTCAAACGTTGTCACAAGCCAGATCGCAAAGGTATCATTCACCTCCTTCTTTTTTCCTTTTAATTCCAGGAATTAAACGAGCTCCGTCAACGGATTTTCCCCTTTTTTTTTTTTTTTTTGTAAAAATTCATGTGTATAGATAGCTATGATGAGCGATCTCTGTGTGTTTTAGCTTCTAATCAGCTGGATCTATGGTTTTTATTTTGTATATGAGAAGATCTGTTTGTTGAATGGAGAGATCCATGATGAAGATTGTATGATTCTGTATTTGTTGTTGTTATTGTAGAATTCACGAAAGTGGCAGTACGTACAGCAATCGGGTTCGTAGTAATGGGATTCGTTGGCTTCTTTGTGAAGCTCATCTTTATTCCTATCAACAACATCATCGTTGGCGCTACTTAGGTCTATTCTCTTCACCTATTCCTCCTTTTTTTTTTACATGCATGTGAGATTAATTGATGATTTTTCATACTCTTAAATTGGTTAAGCTACTTCGTATCTTATGGAACTAAGATGAATGTTTTCTCTGCTCCATCTTTACATCTCTTGAAAAGCTCATTATGGTTAAATTTCTCCGTGGTTTTCAATCTGGAGATACTAAATAACCAATTGCTTTTGCACTTTTTATATAATTGTTTATGCACAATCGAGTCAAGTAATCTAAGAGTTGATGTTCTCAACTGCTGATATACTTGGGATTCGATTATGATCACTGCATAGCCATGCTTAAGGGATTATGCATAAATGAAGTGATATGGATCTTATAGATGAATAAGGAAGCTTTGTAAAACTAGCTTTATCATGTCCTGTAATTTAGAAACTACTTTGTTAAGTTTGGTTTGCCTTGGCTTTGTTTGCACTTGCAGAAGGGAAGATGGACAAGGGTAGTTACAGCTTTGCTGTTTCATGAAGATATTTTACAGTTTTTTTTTTTTCCCTTCAGATACTCAAAACGCAAATATTTGTCAACCAAGTTATCCACACTTTTGGGATTAGTCTCCAGGAATTTGTTTTTTTGTTTAATATATTTCACTGTTTATTTTGCTCTCCTGTTAAAAAATTGCAAGTTTTGGTGAATGTGGACGAGGCTATTCTCTTATTTATGGTGACGGTTGTTATTACACCTTTTCTTATATCACTTCGGATGCTGTCTGTACTTCTGATGAAAGTTTGCAAGGCTTTAAACAAATTCCTGTTAATTGTACTACCTTTGCATTACCAAAAAAAAATCCCCCTACATGAGTTGCATAGACAACCATTCACCAAACTTGTTCACCCGATCGCATTCACATTGATACACGTGTATTCTCTAGACCAATATCTTTGCCACTACAGTGACATGACAAATAGAATAATAACGATAATAATCATGAATTCATCATATTAGGTAAACCCAAACTAACCAGCAAATGACATGACAACAACAAAAGAAAAGAAAGAGAATCTTGGAACAGAAGCAATATGACCTTTCCTTGTTATTCACTCGAAGATGACAAACACACTCATGCTGATCTATTAAAAACAAAAACATGAATCTTCATTTAAGAGTCTGATGGTATTGGATAAAAGGAAAGAATAGTAACAACAATGCCTCCTCAGCTTCATCAATCTTCACTTCCTATTCTCAATCCTCTACTTAGATTCTCACCTCCTTCCTCCCCTGATAATCCCAAACACCAGAAAGAATCAAAGATTACGATGCCAAAATTTACTGTGCGGAAACTCATACCTCTTCTTATATTTGTTCTTTCAAGCCTCTCTGTTCTCCGACTCCTCTGGATTTCATACACGTCTTCATCCTCTGTGTCTCGGTCATCATCTTCAACCACATTTCGTTTGAGTCCAGCTGAGTCCAGTCAGCTACTCAGGGCTAATGTGGGCCCGAGCTTTCTTACAGAAAAGGAACTGAAGCTCTTATCAGATACCGTTACTTGTAGATCCCCTTGCAACGTTCTTGTGTTCGGGTTCGCACCTCAATACCTCATGCTATCTTCGATCAACACTAGAGGCATTAACGTCATACTAGAAGATGAACCTGCAAAGACAATGACACCAAAAGCTGAAGTAAATCCAAACAACACAATAATCTACAGCATGAAGTACCATCAGATGGAAGTAAAAAATGCTTACAATCTGCTTCGACATGCACGAGCCAATCCTGCATGCACACCAAAGATGAGTAATATACATCAAGAATCATCAAACTGCAAACTGGAACTGAAGGATTTGCCACAGGAAGTGCACAATACCAAATGGGATGTGATAGTTGTTGATGGGCCGCGTGGGGATGACTTAGAGGCGCCAGGTAGGATGGGGACTATATATACTGCAGCTATATTAGCAAGAAAAGGATGTAGTAACTCAACAACAGATGTTCTCGTGCATGATGTGCACAGGACTGCTGAGAAGTGGCTCTCGTGGGAGTTCTTGTGCCAGGAGAACCTGGTTTCCGCTAAAGGAAACTTCTGGAAATTTCAGATCAAGAGTCAATCAAATGCATCCAGGTTTTGCTCACCAGAAACAGTCATCATACATTAGCAAAACTTTGATATCCACCATTCATGCTCCCTCAATTTGACACAATACTGTCTCCCACCAGTGTAGGGAAACATATTTGCAATTAAAAGCCATTTATTGCAGAGTAGCTATCAGAGTTTTGTACAAATATTATTCCAGATATGTGTGTCCAACTAGAATTAGATACATTTTGTTGAAAATGGCCATAATCTATAACACCATACAACAGATTTTTTTTTTTTTTTTCATTTTTATCTCCCACAGAACAAGAAACATCCGATGGAAAGATAAGATACATATTTTTCCTAAGAAGAAGAACCCAAAAGGAGACCAGACAGTTGCAGAAAGGCATTCTCTATGATTAATTTTTAATACTGCATAAGCTAGGTGAAACCAACACTCTTTAAATTCACCCAACCCGATAACAGAATGATATCCATTTTTTACACTACTTCAAAGGAGTATCCAAGATCACATACCTATAAAAAAATTTCATAGCCTGACATGAAAAAAGATAAACTGGAGTAGGATCTCCAGGAAAAGAGGATTACAAAATTCCCAAGGGTCCAAACCGTACTTGTTTCCAATTTAAATTTCTTCCACAACCATCACTCACCACTCTCTCTTCGCTGCAATCACAGTTAATATATATACATAAGGACACTGAATAGTACTTTGTGAAGTAAAAATTAAAACAGTAACTCACAAAGCAATATTTATCCATTTTATGCTGAGTACAAAAGGAACACGCATGATATGTGGTTAAAAGAAATATCAATCAAAACAAATACTTTATACCAATAATTTGTATTTTAGTATTATAAAGGCAAAACCTACCGCCCGTTTGCTAATGTACGGTTGTATTTGGACTGGTTCTGATTCAGTAGAGATGCTTTCAGTTTTTACTAACTTCCGTTTTTCCTTCTCAAACTCTCTTTTGGATTCTTTTCGAGTGCCTGATTGCCAAACCCGACCAAAGTTGGGAAGCCAGTCTGCATCAGTGTTACAATTCACAGCAAGTCCCTTCTTCTCCATCTCTATCTCCATCTTTCTTCTTTCAGCCCATGCAGCACCAACCCTCTTAGGATTCAGCTTAAGATTCTTTCCAGGTATCTTTGCCTGAAAGCTGGTCACGTCTGTTTGGTTTAGTTGAACGTTAGAGACATTCCCGTCAAGCCATGGGGGAGGAGCTCCAGAGTGAACGTTCCCACTAGCATCGCCGGAATGTGAGGAAGAAGAGATAGTCATTCCCACCACACCTGACAAGCAAAAAGAAAGAGAAAAACGCACACCAATAAAACTAGTGCATGTCAGATTAATTACATCAGCGAAAATCATAAACCTAAAAGATGAAGCACTGATCATGAAATTAACGTAAAACTGATCAAACTTGGGCACCAAGCAGAGGTCTCTACCTCCAGAACTGTAACTGCCCTCCATTTGTTTCTTATCCTGGCACATCTGATAACTCTAAATGTAGAAAACGTCAGTCATCGGTTCATATATAAAGGTTGGGACTTAAACAATGATATTATATCACCCGGACGGAATTCGTTATGTGATCGAACAGATGGACAAAAGAGACCCAAATAGTGATGGAATTTTGATAATCAAAACAGCACAAAAAGGTATTTTCTCAGTTCATACTTTATTAAATTAATTCCACCTGAAACACCTCTCACAGATATACAATACATAAGAAATTCCTGAACATTGGGAGTAGTTATGATCATAATCTTTACAAGGAATGGCCTACAACCAAAATTTCTAACCCAAGGAATCTTAACTAAGAGGTACCAATACCATCATATAGATGCACCAGACTCAAAGGCAAAATAACCAGTAGTTAAGAAACTATGACTCGAATTATGACATCAACTCAAACAGTGACAAAAAGAACAGATAAAATAATACATGTCAGATCATCTCAAGAATTATCCAACACAAAAAAAAAACTAAATGAGCATATAACAATGAGAAATCCCGAAGTGTAGTTACGAACTATTTCAAATATAACAGTATTATAAAATAGCAATATCAATGTTACGATGACTGAAACCCACCTGTTGGGGGCAATATATACCATTGCCCGAGTGATCCTTGCTTTTAGAAGGAATATAATGTTTGTCAAACCCATTCCCTAGAGAGAAGAATTCATAAAGACTATTATATACAGCCTGTGATACACTTGAAATACTGATAAATTATGAAGGTCGAAATTAAACAAAAATACATGGTAGATGACACAGCAGATCAGTACCTAGAGGGAGATTAGAAGCATCCATGTTCAGATATGAACCATAATGTGTACCTCCAGTAAGCTCTGAATGTGATATCTGATACTCATTCGTATTATACTGTAAAGGCATAACATCAATTGAAAGGTGTGTAGGAAATTGTTCAATTCTATCCATAGTTTCAGACTCAATTTTATTGTGGATATCATTAGATGTCCTGGGAAGCTGTCCACAGGACCTTTTAAAAGAGGATGCATCTTCATTTCCCAATGACTGGCATTTTTTTCCCCACTGCATCAACATAGATAGAATTTCATTAGACATTTCAACTCATAATACACTGTTAAACTACAAAGGCTGAGCCCCAGGTTATGCAAAAAAAAAGCTGGCAAAAATTGAGAACTGTTACACAGAAGAGCATAATCTTCAAGTACATAGTGTATTACCTTAGCTACATTAGCTTCGGAAAATCGGAAATCGTCTAAGCAATCCATTGAGGGGCCATATTTCCAGAGAAATTGCTTGATATTCTTAAGATGATCGGAACTTGCGAAGTGATTGATTGCTTTAGAACTGATTAAAGTATCAAAATAATAATGTTGTAGTCAAAAGAATATATCATCATCAACAACAATTCTTTCGCGCTCTCTTATTCCACATTCAATTCAAGTAACATAGCTACTGTGTTGGCACAACAATGAGCCCAAATCGAATGAACAGACAAAAATTACAGAGGAAAAAAGATAAGGGAATGGCATACCAGGCGAAAGAGCTACCGAGCTCAACGATGTCCTCATCGCAGAATACACACCAAACACGGTTTTGCGACTGCTCTTGTGGCCGTAGAACGCTAGGGTTCTTCAGGAAGAATCTGACCTCGGAGATTTTCGATCGGAATCGATCGAGGAAGGAAGAGAGGAGGTCTTTGTGGCGAGGGAAGTACTTGTGGCGCGAGCCTTGGTCGTGATGCAATCGGCAAACCTTGCAGAACTCGATCTCGTTCTTCTTAGATGATTTCTTCTTATTGTTCTTTTTCTCGTCCATCGTGTTCTTCGTCTGACAACACACAACAATTAACTTCTTTTGGAAAACTGAGATTCACAAGTAAGGATTGAGTATTTTGGGGAAGGAAAAGGGAAGTAAACCGGGTTCAGTTGATGGCAAATTCTGGTAGAAATCAACCCGGTTCATTGATTTCACTTGAAACGAATTAAACCGGGGCATAGCACAGGAAGAAGAAGTCAACGTATCTAGAAGAATTCTGGCGGCTAAGCAGCGAAAGAGCTGAACCACCGATGTTGGACCCAGTTTCTTCAGTATTACCAATGGCCGAGTTTCAAGAGAGATAGAGAATCGGTGCTGGACCACCACTTATACAAATTTCTAATGATGTTGGTAAAACCATATTCTTGTTTCTTAGTTTACACTAGGCCTCGGGATCACATTTTTTAATCTATTCGGATACGTTAATTTATTATCCGAATTTGGATTCGTCCCATCTACATCTAGATATTCTATTTTTCAAAGCGGATCAGACCGGACCGGACCAAATCCCGGATAATAGATTTCAAGGCACTCATCCATAAATATCACCTTTTCATAATGGATCATAGTAGTCAGCATAATCAGCTACTTCATCTCATCGAGTTGAATACATTTTAGATTCTTTCTAAACTCTTAAAGATTGAATATCAAACTGTTACTTCACTTCATCGAGTTTAATCAATAGTCATACGTATTTATCTAAATAATAACTTTTAATGCAGTTTTAATATCAACTTATTACTTATTCTAGTTTCAGTCTCAGATATAAACAAGAGGATATTATTGTTGAATTATATTTGATTTTCTGAAATAAATATCTTTTTGCTCAGTCAACAGATTGTTCGAAATATAGAGTATACGGGATATTCGCACTCGCAGATTTTAAAAATAAGAACATTGATTATTTTATATGTAGAATATTTTTTTTTTAAGTTTGTTTCTTTTGTTATTATCATAATAAACATAATTACTGTTAAAAAAACGGTTGGAATATTCAGGAGAGTTTGATTCCAGAAGAGAATATTTGGATAGATATAAACAATATTGCAAGATTTCCGGATACTATAAAATAAATATCCTCTCCAGAACTTTGTTTGTGATCCACAACAAGAAACAATGCCTAGAATTTTGCTTCTGCTTCTGTGTTTCATCGGACTGCTGAGCGCGAGCTTATGTTTGGGCCACGCCAATGGACGCGGAGATCAGCCACTAGCTCAGATTAATATTTACCAAACAAGTCTTGCTTTGAATAGTGCTGTCAATATTCATGCTTCCCCTCAGCTTCTTGGGTCTAAGGTTCCAAACTTCATTCATATCGAAACTTCTCTTCCTTGATGTTATAACCCTTGTCGGATTCTAGTTTTCCCTCTGGATATTAATATATAGATATATTCTTAAGAGTTGACTTTGTATTGGTCTACTGTGAAAATTTGTCTTCTTGAAGTATCACAAGAACCAAAGTTTCAGAAATCGATTTGTTTTGACATCACTCTGATCTATGTACAGGGTGAAGATACTGAATGGGTAGATGTTGCTATCTCCAACCCCAAGCCCTCTGCAGACGATTGGGTCGGAGTTTTCTCTCCGGCAAAGTTCGAGTATTTTTCTCATCTACATCTGTGTGTTGTTTGATTGTGAATATAATGGGACAATTTGCTTTTGTCCATTATTTAACTCGTCTTTTTTTGTTGCTACTTGTTAGCTCGTCTCAGTGTTGGCCAACAAATGGTGGAAAAGAGAAAGCTCCTTACATTTGCTCATCTCCCATCAAGGTTTGTTTTGTTACATATTGACATGTAACCTTACGTTTGACGGCTAACATTCCTTTTTTTTTTTTTTTAATTTGCCAGTACATGTATGCCAAGTCTCATCCCGAGTATATGAAGTCCGGGAATGTGATTCTCAAGTTCCAAATTATAAACCAGAGAGCCGATGTCTCTTTTGCACTATTTTCCAATGGACTTTCAAGTGTAAGTTAACTGTAGTTTTCTCAGTTTTGTACATTGTCTACTTGCAGTACCAAGTGGACTTATTGGTTTTCTTTTTTCCACAGCCAAAACTTCTCGGGTTTTCGAATCCTATAGCTTTCGCCAATCCTAAAGCACCTGTCTACCCACGTCTTGCATTAACTAAGAACTGGGACGAAGTAAGTTATCCACGTCCTTGGGACTTGAGAATAGATTCATACTTGAAATGCTTAGCAGCATTATTCAGATATTTTACTAAAACATACTTATTTATGATCTTTTGGTAGATGACTGTGACATGGACGAGTGGCTACAACGTAAATGAGGCTGCCCCATTCATTGAATGGAGTGCAAAGGGACTTCCAGCTAGAAGATCGCCAGCTGGAACCATAACTTTCAACAGAAACAGCATGTGTGGTAATCCTGCTCGTTCTGTTGGTTGGCGTGATCCCGGTTTCTTCCATACTGCTTTTTTGAAAGAACTTTGGCCAAACCGCAAGTATGAAATCTCTAGTGTGCTTCTTTTTCTTGTAAAACAGGAGTGCTGATTACAGTTTTGTAACTCACAATCCTTTTCTCTTCAGATACACATACAGGCTAGGCCATGACTTGGTCAATGGGTCCACCATTTGGAGTAAGAATTACACGTTCGTGTCCTCTCCTTATCCTGGACAAGATTCGTTACAACGGGTCATAATATTCGGTGACATGGGGAAGGTATGGTTTCTTTCAGGCCGTTGCAATCTAAATGGTCTCTCAGACCAAATATCTCAAATTATTGATGTGTTTCAGGGTGAGCGGGATGGCTCGAATGAGTTCAATGATTATCAGCCTGGTTCGCTCAATACGACAGACCAAGTCATCAAGGACTTGAAAAACATTGACATTGTTTTCCACATTGGAGACATCACTTATTCCAATGGGTATATCTCCCAGTGGGATCAGTTCACAGCTCAAGTTGAGCCCATCGCTTCTACTGTTCCCTACATGATCGCGAGGTTAGTCAATAAGAAAGGCTTCATCATTGTTCTTCTCCTCCACTCTTGCAGTGTGTTAAGTTATTTATGTTTCACTTCAGTGGCAACCATGAGCGTGATTGGCCAGACACAGGATCTTTCTTTGCCGGTTCAGACTCTGGAGGAGAATGTGGTGTTCCTGCAGAGACCATGTTCTACTTTCCTGCTGAGAACCGAGCTAAATTCTGGTAAAGTTATTAACCATTGAAGTTTTCTCGCATATTCCAGAATAATATCTTACAGAATCCGGTTGAATGGGCAGGTACTCTGCAGACTACGGAATGTTCCACTTCTGTGTAGCAGACAGTGAACACGATTGGAGAGAAGGCACAGAGCAGTACAAATTCATCGAGCGTTGTCTTGCCTCTGTTGACAGAAAAACTCAGCCCTGGCTCATCTTTATAGCTCATCGTGTCCTTGGTTATTCCACCAATGATTGGTATGGCCAAGAAGGAACCTTCGAAGAGCCTATGGGAAGAGAGAGTCTACAGAAACTGTGGCAGAAATACAAAGTAGACCTTGCTTTCTATGGCCATGTCCATAACTATGAGCGAACCTGTCCCATTTACCAGGTTTGATCTCATCATAAATTAATTGATTTCCATCTCATCGATGTAGTGTTGTCTCTGAGCGCTTGTTTTACTTTTTTTTTTTTTGCTATTGCAGAGCCAGTGTGTGAACAATGACAAGGATCACTACTCAGGGACCTTCAAAGGAACCATTCACGTTGTTGTTGGTGGTGGAGGAAGTCACTTATCTCCCTTTAGCTCACTGAAACCCAAATGGAGTTTGGTCCGAGACTTAGACTTTGGGTTTGTGAAGTTGACTGCTTCCGATCATTCAAATCTGCTGTTTGAGTACAAGAAAAGCAGCACCGGCCAAGTGTACGACTCATTTAACATGTCTAGAGATTACAGAGATGTTTTGGCTTGCACTCACGATAGCTGCGAACCTACCACATCAGCTTTATGATTATTAGTTTTTACATTGTTTTCTTGAAAACAATTAGCTTCTTGGGGTTTTAATGTTTTACGCAATTCTCTTTAGACAATATTTGTTTCTTCAATTCGCTTCTCATTTTCTTGGAAGAAACTATTTAAAATCATCTGCGTTTACTATAAACTTTTGCTTATGCCATGCCTGCTTATTCCTTTCCTCTTTCTCCTGCTTAGTAAATAAGTTGTTGTTTTCGCTCTTAGCTGCTTAATGTAGCGAGCTCTGACAGAACAACCGGTAATAGTCAGGTTCAGTCACTCACTAGTTCCAACTTCCAAATGACTTGGCGGGGATGAGATTTTGCAGTAGTCACTTTTCAATAGTTTGTATATACTAATTGTTTTCGATCACTCTTCTATAATCGGCCAATCATTGGTCTTATACCTTAGCTGAGGTTACAACTGGTTTACCAAACCAAATATTATTGGAAGAAATTTCCAGTCTTGATTACTATTAATCAATTTCCCTAAATCATATTCCGAATAATATATAGTCAGTCTTCTTAGATGAACACAAATTATCGATATTTTTGTCATGTTCTGTGACTTTACAAATATGTAATTCCCAACGTACATATTCATTTCCTCTTATTTTATCCATGTTTTATGCACACAAGAGTCTCGATCAAGTTAACAGATAGCAAGAGTCGTCCAAACCGAATAATTGATCCTCCGGTTTGGTTGAATCGAGTCTGGTGACACACAGTTTAGCTCCATAACTTGGATTCGGCAAGCAGTCCACATAGATGTATATCTGAGTCTTTCCCACACAGAGGAAGCTGCGAAGCGAAAAATGTCAGATCTTATTGCGATGTCGCCGTCGCCAGCACCGAGATCCGCCACAGACTTCTTCTCCGATCCTTATGACTCCCATCCTCTATGGTTCAAGCCTTCCCTCTTCCTTTCACCTGGTTTCGACTCCGAATCCTACATCTCAGAGCTCCGTACATTTGTTCCCTTTGACACTCTCCGATCCGAGCTCCGGTCCCACCTTTCATCCCTGAACCGCGAACTTGTTGATCTCATCAATCGAGACTATGCCGATTTCGTGAATTTGAGCACTAAGCTCGTGGATATCGATGCGGCAGTAATCCGGATGCGCGCACCGCTCCTTGAGCTCCGTGAGAAGATCACTGGGTTTCGTGGATCTGTGGAGGCCGCACTTTTCGCACTAAGGAGTGGATTGCAGCAGCGTTCTGATGCTGCTGCTGCTAGGGAGGTTCTGGAATTGTTGCTCGACACTTTTCATGTGGTATCCAAGGTACATGATTTTGGTTTCTCAATCTTAATTTTCCAATCAGCAAGTATTTTACGCTTGGAATCTTGAGTCTGCTTCTGCTGGTCATTGATTACATATATTCCAGTTGATTATTGTAGATGTAGATCAGGCGGATTTGGGTAAGGTTTTAATATCCTCAATTCAGTTTTTATCTATGCATGATCCTTTGTTATTTTGCATTGTAGTTCCGTTTATACAGAGCAAAGATGTTTCCCCAAAGCTCTTTTGGTTTCTTGGTTGTAGATATTGTGAATGCTTGACGTTAATAACATCTCTTCATTGTAAATGTAGGTTGAAAAACTTATAAAAGTTCTACCAAGTACTCCTTCTGATTTGCAAAACGAGGATGCTAATTCCATCAGAAGGATTTCTACGAATGATGAAAATCCCACGCACCAAGATGGCACAACAATGAGAGAAACCCAGAGTATGCTTTTGGAAAGAATAGCTAGCGAAATGAATAGGCTCAAGTTCTATATGGCTCATGCACAGGTCTCCATCATGTTTTTTTTTTTTTTTTTTTTTTTTATTGCTTGACTTCTTTTCATTAGCGAAGTCACAATTCCTTGTCCTTCTATATAATTTTGATTACATTAGAAATGCACTTCTTTTCCTTTTACAATCCAAAATAGGAACATCTGGATAAGTTTTTGAAGGAGTATTTTTAAGAATTGTGAGAATTGATGGTAGGAAATTCGCTTTTCATTCCTAGCCATTCTTAAGTTTCAAATTTATAAAAAGAAATCCCTGGTGTTCTACAAAAACTTATGTATACATGTTAGCCTCAGAAGACAATAAAAATTCTTATGACTGATGCTCACTACTTTTTTCTGTTATGCCAGTACAGAATCTGCCTTTCATTGAGAACATGGAGAAGAGGATTCAGAGTGCTAGTGTGTTATTGGATGCTAGCCTGGGACATTGCTTTATTGACGGACTAAACAACAGCGACACAAGTGTCCTTTACAACTGCCTACGTGCGTATGCTGCCATTGATAACACTAAGAATGCAGAAGAACTTTTTCGTACAACGATTGTAACTCCATTTATACATAAAATAATTGCACCTGAAACATCAATGGATACTGCTGGAACACCCGGAAATGAACTTGAAAACGATTACCAACAGATCAAGCATTTTATTGCGAAGGACTGTAAAATGCTGCTAGAAATATCTTCGACAGGTAATTCGCTCTGTGTATTTGTTGTAAATCTCCCAATCGCCTTTTGAAAGTTCCATTGCTTTGACAAAGAATTTTTCCTCTTAAACATTCTAAGAAGAATTGTACACAACTAATATAGCAACCTAGATTTCATGACTTATTATCTTTCATATTGTCATGTAATAGCAACCTTGTTCGTTAACTATAATTGGACATTGTTTCCTTCTTAGTGCTGTCGTTTTATATTTCACTCATTGTATTATTTGTTTGGTATCTTGGTACTGAAACAGACAAATCAGGTTTGCACGTCTTCAACTTCTTGGCAAATTCAATCCTGAAAGAAGTTCTTTCGGCAATCCAGAAAATCAAACCAGGAGTATCTTCTCCTGGAAGGCCTACTGAGTTCTTGCAAAATTACAAAGCAAGCTTGGAGTTCTTGGCATATCTTGAAGGTAGAGTATTTGATCTTTATCTTTCTCCAAGTTAGATTATATGGCTTATCAGATGCATTGTGCCGTGATCTTCATGTGTCTTATATAAGCATATAAATGAATTTAATACTGTAGGTGATGAAATTATTTGGATATTTTTCAGTTGATTCACCTCATATCCTTTTTATGAAGGTTATTGTCCGTCAAGGTCTGCTGTGACTAAGTTTCGAGGTGAAGCAATATATATTGAATTCATGAAACAATGGAATGTGGGAGTATACTTTTCACTGAGGTACTCGAGAAATATTATAGATAGCTGTTGTGTTGCGATCAGATTAGTGGATTCCTAGCTTCTCTAACTCAAAAATACATAATCTCAGGTTTCAGGAGATAGCTGGAGCCTTGGATTCTGCTCTTACTTCTGCTTCTCTGGTTTTCATTCAGGATAAACGTAGTTCGCCCAACTTGTTACTCAATCAGAGCATTACTCTTTTGGAGTGTTTGCGATTATGCTGGAAAGAAGATGTTCTCGTTTTCTCTGCTGCTGATAAATTTCTTCGCTTGACCTTGCAGCTTCTTTCGAGGTTTGTGAAATTTGACTCTAATATTATCCACACTTACCAGTTCTTGTTTCAGTTTTCATTTTGAGAATCTGTTAATAACATGTAGGTATTGCGTTTGGGTGTCATCTGCGTTGAATACTAGAAAAAGTAATGTGAACCCGAGTCCTGGATGTGAATGGGCTGTTTCAGCTGCAGCAGAAGATTTTGTATATGTTAGTCCCTTTTTATGTGGATTTTTTCTCAGCTCCTCTTATTTTGAACTTTTTCAAGATTTCTGCGATTTTGTGTTCTTTAAACTAGCTAAATTATTGTATCGTGGGGTAGCTCAAAAACTGTTTCCTCTTCTTTTTTTTTTGTGAACCGAGTTTTTAGAATAGTGACAAAGAATTATGTTGAAAACAAGTAAATATATGAAATCTAGTCGTATATACATGAGTTTAATGTTTGATTGTATTGGAATATTTACATTTTTCCTTCCTTGCAGGTTATACATGATGTAAATTGTCTAGTCTCAGAAGTTCGAGGTGATTACCTTGAACATATATCACGCTATTTATCTTCATGCTCCACTGAAGTTCATGATGTGATGAGGATGAGCATGTTACAAGGTGGAGAATCATTAGAGAAAGTCCTACCTTTAGTTACCAAGGCAATAGTTGAAGTCATTGTCGATAAATCTGTTGAGGTAAACCCTGAAGAAGCATTAGTCTATTGTTTAATTTATATATATTTCAAGCTGACTGTGTTAGTGAAAATCTGCAAGAGCAGCGTTGAATATAAGTTGCTTTATAGCCAAATAGGTTAGTGTTAATCTCCAAGTATTATGATATCTGTAAGAGTAAATGCTTTATTCTCTCATATAGGACCTAAGGCAGCTCAAAGGAATAACAGCAACGTATAGAATGACTAATAAACCACTGCCTGTAAAGCACTCACCATACGTGGTTGGGCTGTTACGTCCTGTAAAGGTATTCATTCAGCTTTGGAGTCGCGGTTTAAGAATGTTTATAGTTACTTGACTGATGGATTCTGAAGTGTGGATAATTGCACCTTCTCTATTTATAGGCTTTTCTGGAGGGAGATAAGGCTACAAATTACTTGACCGCCAAAACGAGGGAGGTGTTACTCCTTCACATTGTCACTGAAATTACCAGGCGGTATTATGAATTAGCTGCTGAACTTGTTAGCGTGGTAAGTGCTCTGTTTTAAACACATTTTGAGGATTATTGATTAGTATTATAAGCAATGGAGACCCTAGATTAAAAAACTGAGATCTATCGTTTATAAATAAAGATGGAAAACACATCTAGATCTTTCCAATTATATTACTATGTCATAATGGCACATCATTTTTCAGTTAAAAAAAAAATTGTACATGAAAAATTAAACCAATCTTATAGATTCTAACAAGACTATCTTAAGAAATTACCCAAAACTAAAAACAGGATTTGAATTGACAATATAATAACCCTAGTAGCCATGACTAAAACTAGAATTATTTTTTCTGTCCCTACAAGTACAAAAAGTTTTCAAATTTTTATTACAGATGTGGAGATGATGAGTATTTTATGTATAGTAAAAGGTGGTAAAGATACTGATTGTAATATGTTACAGGCCAGAAAAACAGAGTCATCGCTTCAGAAATTACGCCAAAATGCACAGAGACGAGCAGGTGCGGCATCAGGTGTTTCTGACCAAAACGTATCAGAAACGGACAAGATGTGTATGCAGTTGTTCCTTGATATTCAGGTAACCCTCCTCAACTGTCAAATAAAAATTGTATGAAAATAGCAATCAGTTTATTAAAGAAATAACATGATTGGTTAACATGTTACCAGGAGTATGGCCGAAACATTTCTGGTATGGGGTTGAATCCAGCAGATATCCCGCCTTATTGTTCCCTCTGGCAATGTGTTGCACCTGCGGATAGGCAAAACGCAATCAGTGTTTGAGATCTCACGCTGCATTTTCTTACAAGATTGCGGTATCATATCTTATAATAAGGGAATAGTTGATTTTTTCTTCGCTTGTGTTTGTTTGCTTTTAATAGTGAAGTGAAGAGGAAGAGGAAGAGATTTTTGTTAAAAAAAAAAAGAGAGGTGTTTTTCGAAGTTGCATTATGATTGAGAGATATCTATGAGCTTTGGCCATTCAATATTTTGTAGGGAATATTTCATCTTCAGTGTATAACACGGACCAAAGAGAATCAAAGTTTAATTAATATTTTTGTTTTTTTATAATAACTAAACCTATCACTGGTCTTTAAACACGCTAAACCTATTTAAATGGTAGTGTTCTAGTATCCTTGGAAATCTATTTGTATTAATAATTATATGAATTGAGGGAAACAACATTTTCTATACTCATTTTTTTGGATTAAAATTTTCAAAAGAAACATTTTGTTATATTGAAATATGGAACACAGAAAAATTGGGAGATAAAAAACGAAATTAAGAATAGAGAGAAAAATAAAATAGTAAAAACCCTAGATGACATGGACACTATTGGCATCTTACAAGAGCCCCAAAACCCAAATCGAAAACACAAGCGCAGACAAAGAAGCAAAAACCCAGAAAGTAATCTTCCATGGCTGAAATCACGGCGACTTCGTTTCCTTCTTCCTCTTCCTCTGCTCTCCCCTTTCGGAATGGTTCTTTTCTGCTCATTTTTTATGTCACTGTTTTGCATATTTTCCGACATCTCTAGCTCGAAAATAAAATTGTCCATTTCTCCAATAATAATGTCTATTTTAACCCACGAAAATTGCAAATGGAACTCCTAGCTATTACTGTCTGATATATTCAAACAGATAATAGTCGAAATGTAATTGATTTATGTTATGTTTTGACAGGTAACATAAGATGTCAAAATGTAGCTTGTCCAAGAACTACTACCCCGTTTCAAGAGGTGCTTCCTATATGAATTGATGCTTATAAAATCAATGTATTTCTTGTTTCTCCCATCTTACTTATATGTTCTCTATTTTGCTTTTACTGAATTTGTAGCTATCTGTGAGACGAAGCCAGCTTGTTGGCAATGCTGTTGTTATCGGTCATGTTCCCGGCTCCCGCAGCTGCAAGAATCAAGGTGAAGTTAGTAATATATTGAATCAACCTACACATATTTCTTTATTCTCTCTGTAATATTTTCTTGTATTAGGAGCATTTTATATGCTGCATTTTGAACTCTGTGTTTTTTTGAATTATGCACAGCTATTCAAGCTGTTCTCTCTGGGGATGGAACCGCCCTTGCCCCTGATTCCAAGGAAGCTGGACCTCGTGGAAAACTGAAAAAGGTCGTTCTTGCCTACAGTGGAGGTTTAGATACTTCTGTCATCGTGCCATGGCTTAAGTATGTTTTTCCTTTTTCTCGATTTATTTCTGACCACTAACAAATAACTATATTTAATCTTCTTATGTGTACGATGCAACTACTTTTTTGATGATAATGCTTGCATTAAAGTTTGATCAATCCACTGCACTTATATGAATCAATTTTTTTTATAGGGAGAACTATGGCTGTGAAGTTGTGTGTTTCACCGCCGATGTTGGTCAGGTACATCACAAAAAACTGCCAAATGTTGACTATTTTAGTTAAGAAAGGAAGTTTCGTGTTGCATTCTTCTTAGGTCTTGTTAACCTCTAAATGCTTTGATATGAAGGGTATAAAAGAGTTGGAGGGTTTAGAACAAAAGGCTAAGGCCAGTGGTGCTTCTCAGTTGGTCGTTAAGGATCTCACAGAGGAATTTGTGAAAGATTACATTTTCCCTTGTCTTAGAGCTGGTGCCATCTATGAACGAAAATACTTGCTTGGTACCTCTATGGCTCGACCTGTCATTGCTAAGGTAATATTTCTACAGGTTTTATATGTTTGCATTTTGAAGGAACCTGAATATTCCTAATATCTGAATACATCTCTTGAATTACCTTTTGTCTCTAATACAACTTCTAAATGATTAGGCCATGGTTGATGTAGCAGCAGAGGTTGGAGCTGATGCTGTTGCACATGGGTGTACTGGCAAAGGAAATGACCAGGCAAGTAGTTTGAATGTCTTGCTAAAGCATTACATTGAAAAACACAGTAACACATACATCTAGTCTTAGCTTTTTCACTGATTGATTGACCAGGTTCGGTTTGAGCTCACCTTCTTTTCGTTAAATCCTGAACTTAAAGTTGTGGCACCATGGAGGGAATGGGAAATCCAAGGCAGAGAAGATGCTATCGAGTATGCGAAGAAGCATAACATTCCAGTCCCAGTGACAAAGAAATCTATTTACAGCCGCGACAGGAACCTGTGGCACCTTAGTCATGAGGTGAAATAAAAGTCAAATGTTTGTTTGCATTTCCTTTTCGGGTACTATTGATCCATTTTTCACATTGCTGAGTTGCTATTATGTGTCTCCCGCTCTGATATCAAATACATTTGTTGTTGAAAGGGTGATATTTTGGAAGATCCAGCAAACGAGCCAAAGAAAGATATGTACATGATGAGTGTAGATCCTGAAGATGCTCCTGATAAGCCTGAGTAAGCTGTCTCGCTCTAAATCTCTGTTTGTAATTTGTATGAGTCCAGGTGGTATGTAGTGATTGGAGCTGTGTTCATAGCTCAACAACTATAGCTGATTCAGTTAGCTATAGAGTTTAGAGCAAGTTTAGGCAGAACGAGTTTGGGTGTTCAGGATTTTTCTATGGTTTGGGATTGGAAATCAGATGTAGAGTGTAGAGTTGTCTTGTTAATCAACTCTCTCAATGCTATGTAGTTTTTGCTGAATAAAGGACTTTACCGATTTAGATGTAATCAAATTTATTATGTATTTTACAATTTGCATCCTGACGTTTGATACTTGAACACTTAACAGATACATAGAGATCGGGATAGAATCTGGAATTCCAGTGGCGCTGAATGGAAAGGCTCTGAGTCCAGCCACACTTCTCGCTGAGCTTAACACAATAGGAGGAAAGCACGGCATTGGGCGGATTGACATGGTTGAGAACCGTCTGGTGGGGATGAAATCACGGGGTGTGTATGAAACTCCCGGCGGCACCATCCTCTTTGCAGCTGCACAGGAACTAGAATCCCTGACACTTGATAGAGAGAGTATTCAGGTAAAAGACTCCATAGCACTGAAATACGCAGAGATGGTATATGCGGGAAGGTGGTTTGATCCACTAAGGGAGTCCATGGACGCTTTCATGGAGAAGCTAACTGAGAAAACCACAGGGTCCGTTACACTGAAGCTGTACAAAGGATCAGTGTCGGTTACAGGGCGTAGGAGTCCGAACAGTCTATATCGACAGGACATATCGTCATTTGAAGGGAGTGAGATCTATAACCAAGCGGATGCAGCTGGGTTTATTCGACTTTACGGTCTTCCTATGAGAGTTAGAGCGATGCTTGACAAAGGTATCTAGAAAGGGTTCTTATATTTGGAATTGAGCCTGACATTAAAACATCCTTTATTATGATGTGTTTAGCTTCTTTCGAAATAGTGCTATTATCTAAATTTGAGAAATTGAGTAATGTTGCTTTAATCTCTCTTCACAGTTCACATGTCTTAAGTAAGTTTTCTGTTGCACCTCAAACAAACATTAACGCAATAGCCTAATATTTAGAAAAGTTTTCCGTAAATATTATTATATAATAATAATAATATTATTATGGTACCCTTTAAGAATCGAGCCCGGAGCCACACATTGTAATAAAATATTAAAAGTTTAAAACTGATAACTTTAAAATTTTGTTTATAATATTACTAGGTAGGTAAACTTTAGATTTTTAAACTGATTTTAATTATATAAATGCCGAAAGGTTAATGCGAAACCTTATACAATATTTTTATATATATACACTACACAAAATCCATCGGGTCCTGAAGTCTTCCTCCTTGCTCAAGCAAACACTTGGTTTTTTCTCATTTTGGTGCTCTCTCTCAGATCCGTGTCAAGCTTTCCTGATTCGCCATGGACGGTGGCGCCGAAGGATCTCAGCAACCTCACCTAATTCTAGGCCACAAAATCTTCCTCCTCAATCATCCCGATTTCCAAGACATTGAGAAAGTCCAGCTCAAGTCTGAGGTCTTGGATTCCATCAAATCCGATGGTTAAGCACATTCCTTCCTCTTATCAATCACAATTACTTTCAGTTTGCTTCGAGATTTTCGGTTCCTGATGTTTCGTTGCTTTTTCTTTAGGTATGGCTCCCTTGTACGAAACCCTAGCGGCTACTTCAGTGCTTGAGTTGAATCAGAGCTTGTTAGATTCTATGAAGGCCGATAACGAGGAGGAGCTTAAAAAGCTCGACGATAAGTAAGTTTGTTTCTTACGTTTGCTTTGTATTTCTGGGAAATTTTGTTTAGTATTCAGCTTCCTAATGTTCGGTAGATTTCAACTGCCGATGATAAATTTTACAAATTGCTTATGCATGTAATCGGCAGTAGTGCCTTGAAAGTCCGAGTTCTTGTATTGTATTTTAGTTTAGATTGGTAGAGACTGTAGCATTGTTGCCTGAGTCTCGAATTGGATGCATCAGCTGCAACAATTCTATTTTCCTTTTGGGAATCTATATGTTCGTTCCTGTGTAGCTCATGTAAAGATTTTGAGAGACTTAAGTTTAAGATTTGGTGGCGGTTTGTTTACTCTAGCATAAAGGTGTCTTAGTATCACACCGAGATAACCTAAATCTAATTGCGTGCTCTATCATTGGTTTCTGAGCCCATCTTGACACAAGCATTAATACTGTACAAACTTCTGATCCAGCATATCATAAGTCAAACAATTTCACTACTGATTCTTGTTGTGTTTTCATAATGTTTGCTGCTCCAGATGTTCTCTTTTAATATTCTTTTCTATTTCCTCTCTTTAGGATTGCTGATGCAGAAGAAAATTTGGGTGAAAGTGAAGTACGTGAAGCTCATCTCGCTAAGGCTCTGTATTTTATCAGGATTAGTGATAAGGTGTGTGAGCATGTCAAATTTTTAGACTTTTTTAAGCACTTCAGAAACTTTACCGGCCATAAAATGTTTGCTTTGTAATCTAGGAGAAAGCTTTGGAGCAGCTAAAACTCACGGAAGGGAAAACTGTTGCTGTTGGGCAGAAAATGGACTTGGTATTCTATACATTGCAACTTGCTTTTTTCTATATGGACTTCGACCTGGTGTCAAAGAGCATTGACAAAGCAAAAAAGTAAGTGTCGGTTTGGATTTTTTAGACTACGCTTCCTGGATACAGCAACGTAAATCTTTAATCTAACACTTTCTGTTTCCCTTTCCAGATTGTTTGAAGAGGGTGGTGATTGGGAGAGGAAGAACAGGCTAAAGGTATATGAAGGTTTGTACTGCATGTCAACCAGAAACTTTAAGAAGGCTGCCAGCTTATTTTTGGATTCTATATCAACCTTCACAACATATGAAATTTTCCCATATGAGACCTTTATCTTCTACACTGTCCTGACGAGCATCATAACTTTGGACAGAGTTTCACTTAAGCAAAAGGTGATAACGATTTAGTAAATCTTGGTAGTTGTTGAAATTTCTTTCCGAGGATGTGATTCAGTGGTAAAGTGCTACTAATTTAATAGGTCGTAGATGCACCTGAGATCTTAACTGTGCTTGGGAAGATTCCGTTCCTTTCTGAGTTTCTGAACTCCTTGTACGAGTGCCAGTACAAGGCCTTTTTCTCAGCATTTGGTAAGTTCGTTACAAGGACCAGATGTCATATTTTTGGATGCGTACATATACCAGATGTCATATTTCCGCATGCATACTGGTTGATTTTTCTCTGAACTTCATTGTTGGGGTATGTTCTCAGCTGGAATGGCGGAGCAGATTAAGTTTGACCGTTACTTGTACCCACATTTCCGGTTCTACATGAGGGAAGTCAGAACGGTTGTGTACTCTCAGTTTTTGGAATCCTACAAGAGTGTGACAGTTGAAGCGATGGCAAGGGCTTTTGGCGTGTCCGTTGATTTCATTGACCAGTAAGCACCCTATCGAACACTCAAATTACATTCTTTAGTATCTTTAAGCTTGCATGCTCTGTTATATAACATGATGTTGCAAAGTTTTAAACGGCTTTAAATGTTTATTATTATCCAGGGAGCTGTCACGGTTCATAGCTGCTGGGAAGCTTCACTGCAAGATAGACAAGGTTGGAGGTGTTCTGGAGACTAACCGTCCTGATGCGAAGAATGCGCTTTACCAGGCAACAATCAAGCAAGGGGATTTCTTGCTAAACCGGATCCAGAAGCTCTCTCGTGTGATCGATCTGTGAGCATGTTACATGTCTCTGTTTCAATCTTTCTTCAAGCTTTGCTACTTGGATACTCAAAAGGTAGAATCTTAATGTCTGAGAAGCGATATGAATCTTAATGTCTCTTTCGAGTCTAGTTGGTTTTTCAGTGGTGAATTTCCCATGAACAAAGAGCAAGTTTGATCTCCCAAGATCTTTTTACTATTAGCCGCATGTGTTTTGAATCTCTTGTTTTCATCGTATTCTACATAGTAGTATCTACGACTCGACTACCACTTGAAAAGTAATTAAATTCTCAAATAAAAAAATCCTCTCATTTCCAAAGGTTTAATTGGCCGACCACATCATCTGAATAATTCCTAGTCAATTTAAAATGTTAAAAGCAAAAAAAGCTTTATGTACTGGAGATATAGAGAATCGAGTCAAAAATCTGTACAACATAAAATGATAAAGTCTGATACATCACGTACGTCTGTAAGAGTTAGGTAAGATTCTTCACCACAAGTGACATGTCCGATAACTTATAGGATATTATATTTTTCCTTTTGGATTTGATTTTGTTTCTCACTCTCTAATAAGTTGTTTTTTCTTTAGGACATTTTGGCTTTTTACTAACTCAAGTGTTTTGTTATAACAAGACATGCTTGAGTTAGTTCCAATTCTTTGTATTAACTAACTTCTAGATACGTAGATTATCTGCCTTATTTTTAGTGACATATGTTTGTCATTTAGACGTAAGTTGCAGATATTACCGAACTTAATTAGGAATCAAATCCGAAGATGAAGACGAACGGATTAAATTAACAAACCTCCATTTTGACGCCATATATACTACACACACAATTCTCTTAACTTTATCCTCTCATCCTTATCACTTCCCAATCACTCTTCCTAAGTTCCTCAAAAAAAATTTCGAAAATGCATGCGATCGATTTCAAAGAGATTCAGGAAAAGCTCTCTGATGGATTCCTACCCTGGCAACGATCGTTTCAGTTCTGGGTTCGTGCCACCGATATCTACACTGGATACAAGGTCTCTCTTTGATTCGTGGTACTCCTTTCTTCTTCATTTGTTTTTTTTTTTTTTCATTTCGTATACATTTTCTTATGATTCCTGTATTTTTGAATTTTTTTTTTGTTTGCTCTGTGGTTGCTTAGGTATTTCAACTTCGAATGAACTTCGTCAAGGATATAAAGAAGCAAGAGGAAATGTGGGAGAGGCAACATGAACTTGCTGCTCATAAAATTTATTCTCTGTGTTCTGACCTTGGCGGGTTCTTCCTTAAGGTTATCTGATTTTCTTAATTTTTTTTTTTTAATTATTCTCGTACTTTAATTTGTCTTTTACCTGTAAGTGTTTAGCTTCTTTGTGTTTCGTTTTCCTCAATAGATTGCACAAATTCTAGGGAAACCTGACTTGGCTCCAGCTGCGTGGGTCAGAAAACTCGTAACTTTGTGTGATCAAGCTCCTGCCACATCATTTGATACAATTCGACTTGTCCTTGAGAAGGAGTTAGGTAAAAGCATCGAAGATGTGTTTGAAACTTTTGATGATAAGCCTCTTGGGTCTGCTTCTATTGCTCAGGTACTACATTCTTCATCACTCATATTTTGCAAACATTCCACCCCCTCCCCTGCTTTGCATGAGCTGTATTTTTCCCCCATGGAACTCTATTTACATTTTCATGCTTAGACTAGTATGAAATTAAACAGTTTTACTTTATAAAGATGAATCATTTAGCTCATCAAAGTTACCTCGTATCACTTCTCAGCTATGTCATTTTTCTGATATGAATTTCTTGATTTTATGGTGTTCGACATACATTACTTTTCAAACTCAGAACTACATAGAATCGTGGGATTGTTTAATAGGTGCGAGAAAGTAAATATAAGCAAAGACGCAAGCCAAAACATAACATATATTTTCACTTTCTTTTGTGCTTCTATTTAGGTACACCGAGCAAGAGTAAAGGGAGACAAGCGGGATGTTGTTGTAAAGGTGAGCAATAATGAGAAGACAACTGAAACTGAAATATTTCAAAACTGCTTTCTATTAGTTTCTGAATGTGCTATGACATGTTTAGGTCCAACATCCGGGCGTTGAGAAATTGATGATGGTAGATATTAGAAACTTGCAAATATTTGCATTATACATGCAAAAAACTGATGTCAAATGTGACTTGTTCTCCATGACAAAAGAAATTGAGAAGCAGGTATTTGTAATTCTTCTTTTTTTTTTTTATGATATCTGGTAAGAACTTTACTGCCCCCAAGTCACTATAAGTCCCTTGTTTACCATTTTCTAGATTGGGTATGAATTCGACTTTAAAAGGGAGGCCAATGCAATGGAAAAGATCCGACGTTTTCTCTATGATAACAACAAAAAGAGTCCTGTTCTTGTTCCCAGGGTGTTGCCAAATTTGGTGACCAAGTACTTAATTCTTATATTCACCATTCTGGTTTATAGAAGTCTTTTTAAAGTTATTCTGTTTCAGTGATCTATATTTATGGTTCCTGTCTTTTTGAAGGAATCTCGTTTCATTCGAAATTCTTTATCTTAGCAAGTGCTGATCAGAGGGATGATCAAAATTTTTACAGGAAGGTTCTGGTTATGGATTACATTAACGGAATCCCAATCATGAGCCTCGGTGATGAGATGGCCAAAAGAGGGATAAATCCTCATGGTAAAATGGCAGAGGCAGCAAAATTGTAAGCTCCTCCATTATCTCAGATAGTTATTTTCCAAAGCTTTATAGCTATTATATCCTAGAAACCGACACATTGTCTTCTTTTATCCGTTATTTCTCGGCCAGAATTTGTATCTTTTCTGATGCTGCACTGAAAAATGTTTTTTTTTGTATTACTTGAAGCAATATACTTAACAGTTTGTCCCAAGCATATGGACAAATGATACTCAAGAGTGGTTTCTTTCATGCGGATCCACATCCTGGGAATATCTTGATTTGTAAAGGTTCAGAGGCAAGTCATCTTTTTATTTCTTAATTTACTTAATGTGGTCTTTTGATAGGTTGTACCGTTCTATTATATTTTGAGTTGTAATTTGGTTTCCTTTCTTCAGGTTGCACTGCTGGACTATGGTCAAGTGAAGGCACTCCCTGACCACCTGAGACTTGGTTATGCAACTTTAGTAGTTGCCATCGCTGATAACAATGCCTCATTAGCATTACAGAGCTTTAGGTGAGGTAGCTTTGTTATCATGATTATGGTGATATCTAATGATTAATACTGTCTAAATTGGTGTACACAAATTCTTTTTAATATTGGGATAGATCTTATGATGCAAGTGATAAGGAAGCAGTTTATGTATATCAAATGCCACCACAACTCTGTGCTAACTTATGCTGGTTAAAGTCAGCTGATCGGATTAGTGTATCATATGATGTATCCCTTAGATGTTTCCGTGGTGCAAATTTCAGGGAACTTGGTATAGGTACGGTTGCCAAATGTAAGAATGAGCAACAAGAGCTTCTCCAGTTAGCAAAAACAATGTTCGATACAAAGATGCCTCCTGGTACGACAACTCTGCAACCTTTCTCTGAAGACTCTTCGATCAAAAAAATTTCGGTCGAGGTAAAATAAACATACACCTATTGAGTCAAGAAAGAAGATGTGTGCGCTTTTGGATATACTACAACTATTGAATTTGTACGTTTGTTGGTTTGTGGATAGGCATTTCCAGAGGAACTATTCTCTGTTCTTCGCACGGTAGTTCTCTTAAGAGGACTCAGTGTAGGGATTGGGGTTAATTACTCTTGCGCTCAACAGTGGAAGCCTATTGCAGAAGAGGCTTTGCGTGCATCTGGAAGACTCCTGACAGGTTAAGACAATGAACGACTCTTTTTTTTTGTAGTGACTTTTTAATGTAATTAGCAAATTCTTTTTTAAATGGAAGATTAATTTGCAGGTAGAACACAGAAGCGTCGATGGAGTTATCTGAGAAGGCTATACCCAGGGGCAGGACAGAGTTAATCATTTCCCCAGCCTCTTATCTTGCAAATGATAATCTCTGAATCGTTACATTATTTTCTATATACAATTTAAGGCAGCAAGTTGTCTCTTATCATAGTCGGTTTAGTTGTTTTGAATAGTGAGTACATCTTATAAAAGTTTTCTCACACGTCAAGTACATCTTATATCATTGGATATAAAACCTTTCTCCCATCATGTACACACAATTCACATCTGAAAACCAATAAACATTAGTCTTAGTTTAAATTCTAAATGCTTTGATAAAATGGCAAAAGAGTGTATGAATCTATGATATAAAAATGATGATGATTATGGTGGGATGTCATCTGAAGACATGCAATGGAAAATATTCTGATGAAAACATGCGCAAATAAACATCTTAAGGTTTGTGTTTTCCGTAATTGATCCATAAAAGATGTTTACCAAAATAGAAAACTAGTTGCAAGATTTTGCAGAAATATTGTTTATATGCTTTCTTTCTATTAATGTCCACGTTATGTTACAAATTGAAATAATTATATTTGTGGCGGCATACAGGACAGAAAAAAAAAAAAAAGGCAATACGCTAAAAGTGATCTATACTGTCGGAAAAGATTTACTAATATACTACTCTTCTTTAGTTTTTCTATCGCGATATATATGTAGAAGAACTACCGACGTTAATTTAAAACTTTTTTTTATTAATGTCGCCACCAGAATCCAGATGTATCCATTTTGCAGTAAATTTATAGAAACTGAAAGTTGACAACCTTTAAAATTATTGAACAACGTATGTAAAGAATTGAATAACTTAAAAATCATGTGTGTAACTGTTTAGTTATTGTTCTTCTTCCTAAAAACAATCTCAGTATCAAGCCCGAACCCATCGATCTTCCTCATCTCAACGACCTTCGATCTCTTAAAGAGATTCACCAATGGTTTCACACTGTACAGATCATTTGCCGAGTACTTATCCGTCTTCCCAGATATCGACACGTGTAATACGCACACACCTCCAGGCTTGAGCGTCCGTTCGATCTCCCCAACGAACTTCTCCGGATAAAGCGCGTGATCGAACACATTTGAGAATTCGAAATCGAAACTGTCGGCGTCGAATGGTTGCGCGTGGAAGTCACCTTTCACCACTAGAGGCGGACGTGGCACCAGATCTATCCCGACGGAGTCTTCAACGCCGATCAATCTCAGCGCCGCCACCTCTTGCCCAACCCGTGCGCCGATTGAGAGCGCCTTTGATTGATTTGAGATGAGACCACGCTCGTTGAGTCGTCGGAAGAAACTGGAGAACACGCGCACCTTCCTGTCCCAGTCGCGCGTGGTCCAGACTTTTCTCAGCTTCGGGTTTTGAGTTTTGTTGAGCTGGTGTTTGATGTAGGCTTCGTAGGAGGTGTATCCATGATGACGGATCCGTATGCCTTGGTCGGCGATGGCGGATGAAGAGGAGGAGGAGAGAGATGGACGGAGGAATGTGGAAGGGAAGGCGAAGAAGAAGAAGATGAGGAGAGAAAGTGAGACGAAGAGAGAAAGAATAAAGGGTAGTTTTGGAATTACGAATTTCATTTTTTCCAGTCCAGCAAATGAGCTTCGCTTTCTTCTTGTCTCTGTGTGGTGTGGGGAGTCATATAATGGATTTTATTAAATTAAGACTTTATCTAAAGTTAAGTTGGATTAGTTTCAGAGCAACCAAAAAAAGATTTAAAAACTGGTCTTGAAGATAAAACAAACGTTAACATTCGTGAAAAAAGTTCAACTCTCCCCTTGAATTCTCAAAGCCTAAAGCACAGGGATGCTCAAGAGGCGAAGAAAGAAACGTGTACATTCTATCAGGTTTTTTAGTTCCCACACCATTCGATCTTAGCCTAGATTAGCTTCTTCGGTTAGAGAAGTTACGAAAGAGGATGAAACCCAACCATTCTTCTTCCCAAGCTCCACAAACTCTTTGAATTTCTCCTTTGCATTTGGGATGTCCAAAGCTAGATCTTCGAGGCTGTCTTTGACTCTGGTGAAACCTTTGGTCATCTGGTTTGTGGTTATCAGTCCTTCACCAAAACTCTCCTGGAGAAGATCCAGCATCATCTTGTCGTTCTTCTTTTCCATGGCCATCACCAACGCTTTCTTCACCACCTCATGGTTGAAGAAAGGCATGCCTAGCTCACGGATGCATTTGCACGCTTCTGATACCAGCCCTGAGCTTTCATATTCCTCTAGAAGATTTGATATCTTATCCTTTGCATCTTCCACTGCCCAACCGCTACCACCTCCCCAGCATCGTAGAAGCCTCTCTCCTGCATGTCGAGCAAAGATAAGCGACCTAGCCATCTTCACGGTTTCAGTTCCGCTTGAGTTAGGTCGTAGATTGTTACAGATCTCTTCCAGGTCAAAAGGTGCTAAAACATCATCGATCACAGCTCTAGCTAAGAACAGAGCAAGTTCGTTGGAAGCATCCAGAATGTCAAGAGCTGTATCTTCTGCAGACTCCAAGAGCATGACAAAACCATCCGCAACATCTTCCGTAGTAAACATCTCGATGTGAAGAGAAGAAAGGAGAACAGATGCCATTTCTTTCTCGTGATTCTTCCTGTCCAAAGCAAGTGTTATCAGTTTCTTTAGAAAAATTGGGTTATACTCGGGCGCTCCTAAATCCTCAAGACTGCGTATGAGTTCAGGTATGTCATCAGAGTTGAAGTACTCATGAATGATGGCCACAATCTCTTCCTTGAATCGCTTTAGTTTCTCATCCTCCATCTGCTGTCGTCCACATTCACCAGAGGGATAGCTAAATGAAGCATCAAGCCAGCCGCCTGAGATGGCCTTTGGCACAATCAAATCAAATTTGGCTCTAGCTGAAGGAATGTCAAGAGCAAGATCATCAAGGCTCTCTCTTAACCTAGAAAACCCCTTCACCATTTGACTAGAGTTTATCAGGTTTTCTGAAGCTGCTTCCTTCAGCAGTTTCAATGCAACTGCTTCTGCTGTATGGCTCTCCATTGCAGTAACTAAGGCCCTCTTCACAACCTCGTGATGAAAGAAAGACACACCCAGCTCTCTAACGCAGCGACATGCCTCATAAGTGTCTCCAGTCTCCACATATTCTTTCAAAATGTCAGCAATCTTCTTCTTGACTTCCTCAACAGTGGTTCGAGTCTGTCCACCCCATCTTCTTTCTACAAGCTCAGCATGGTGTGCAGCTGATAGATAACTTTTCTCTGCAGTTTGGACAACCTGGCAACCTTTGGAAGATTCTGGAAGTGCCTTGCTTGCCCTGGGAAGAAAAGCTGGCGGAAGGATGTCATCCACAACAGCACGTGCAAGGAACAAAGCAAGAACATTTACAGCATCAGGAATATCCACAACAAAGTCATCAGCTGCCTCGAGCAACAGGATAAATCCATCTCTTATCTGGTTCGGGTTGATGACATCAGTATACAAAGCGGAAAGCAACACTGAGGCCATTTCCTTCTCTTTGTCATGTCTGTCCATGGATACAGAAACAAGCCGCTTGATGAAGTAAGGATGATATTCACTTGAACCAAGTTCAATGAGGTCAGATGCTGCCACATCAACATCACCAGTGCTAAAGTATTCTTCAATGATGGAAGCCACAGCTTTCTTGTAATCATCTAATGGGTCTGAGACAGTTGCACCAACAAGCTCGAATGGCTCCTAACATAACAAGAAACACAGAGACAGCTGATCTCGATGAAATCTAAAAATCAACACTCTATGGATAAATCATTTAAAACATCAACTGGAACAGAAGATGGACAATAGAAACAACTTCGCTCGAGTACTTTGGCAACAAAAGTAAACAATCATGAGAATCAACATGATTAGTTTCATCTAGTAAGAAAAAAAAAGTGAATACAGTTGTAAAAACTACCTCTCCACTGTCATAATTAGGATCATTCGGGTCAATCTGATAGTCTCCATCAACGTCAATAAGTTTTCCCCAAGTTCCTTTGCCACCACCCCCATCTGATAGAAAATGTATCAATGACTGCTGCCCAAAGAACATAAGCTACAAATCCAAACCAACAACAGTAATAACTCACCCTTCTTTGAGCGGATAGATCTTCCCGCATGAGACCTTCTGTGCTTCACAGCATTAGAGCCACCAGAAGGTTTCCCAGTAGCAGATGGTTTAGGGAAATGATGGTTGGAAAGCAAGATGGAGTTAGGTTTTTGTGAGGGTGGAAGATTATCTGCAGTCTGGGTTGCAACTTTCATCATCTCTCTCTGCTCATCCGTTAGGAATCCTTCCATCTTTGGTGATTGACACTGATAACCATTAAAATAAGCATGTAACTCAGATTAATACTATACGATAATATCAACACGGCTTAGCTATCTTATCAGGCAAAAGAACAAAATTTGAGGAAACCAAAAACATCATATAGCTAAAACCATAAGACAATGATATGAAACGACGTAAATGGAGATCTCAAAACACCAATACATGACCTAGAAACCGAATACAGGTAATTCCGTTTAAAGCCTAAGCATCTCAAGGTTCTAACAAATAGCTCTTCCTCACACATTTCTACTAGCAATAATCAAATGCCAAAAACAAAAACACTGTAGAAAGGTTTGAAACTCCCAAGTAGCAGTAAATGTAACGTTCAAATAGAGAACCTAAATCCCAAATGTGATTCTCTGTCGATCCAAAAGCAGAAGCCGAATCGCGAGCTGACCTGGGAAAGAGAAGATTGTAGTAAATGTATGAGGAAGATGGATTTTATTTTTGGGAATTTGGGAGGACAAAAGCTTTTACGAATGGAGGCTGCTACGGCTACGGTTTCTCATCAAAGGTCTTCATCACGAAGACTCTTGCCACGTGTTACTCTCTCTACGGTCACGATTCCTCCTAACATGTTTTTCCTGCCAAAGGCATCGGACTAGGGTTATGGATTATGTCTTCTTTTTTCTTTTTCTTTTTTGGTGTTTTCTATTGGAAAGTAATGAAAGCAAATAATAGTTTATAAGTAATCTGATTTCTTTTTTTAGCAGGATAAACATAAAATATACAAGATAATGGTTTGTTGTTTGTTTCTGTCCATGTTTCTGAATCCAATCCATGTATTGCATATTATTATTTCAAAAGTAAAACAAAGCTCCATTTTTATTTTCAAAATATGAGGATCTTTATGACTTTTTCCATGACGTTTAAGTGGTGTTTGAACCTAGTACCAAGATCGGACAAGCAGACATTCTTGAGCAAGAAACACACGCAATAGATTGATTAATATATTTGCTAATATTGTCTTGAAACACATTTTGCAACTGTGCATTTTGAGCCCCACTGTCCAAAAACCGGTCCTCAGTGGATTTGCTAAACCTATTGGTTCCTCACAAAATGGGAATGTCATCGAACTCACTTAACTAGCTGCAGTGCAAGGAAGGACTCGCCCAATAAGCCGTGAGCTCTTGCTGTTCTGTGTCTCTCCCCGACCCTACAAGCCATCATCGATCAACACAAATCAGCAACACCAAAGTACAGACACACTGACAGAGCTCTGCCAAATCCCAAAAAGAACCGAAATTTCTTAAACCAAAATCTTAGACGTAGTAGATATGTTTACCTTGGCTAGGGGAGTCCTCCAACATAACACATCAGAGTCATCTTCTGGCCTGCATAAAGTCAGAGGCAGACCATACTTGAGAAGCTATCCAAATCACAAAACAACTTACTTTTGAAATAAGTCTAAGATATCATCTATTACCCTTTGTCACTAGGAGGCATGTGTGGAGTACACATAGTAGAGTGTGCATCGCCTTGGTCACTGGAACAGCTCATTCGCGATGATGCATTGGCTGAAGAACGAACACTTCGAGCCCTCAAGAGGTTTCCTTGGCAATTTCTCAAAGAATTTGTAATTGCATGCTTTTCAGATGCCCAATCAGAGTCGGTTCTAGTATTATGATACGACTTGTGTAGCATTCTACGAGAACAACTGAAAAGTCCAAATAAAAGACTTGCTGCAGCTTTAGCACTCTTTGGTGGGGAACACGCAGAGAGAAGAAGATTCACCCGGATCTCAACGTTGCATCCTAACACGGATTGAAACGAGTCTGCGATCATTTTCCATGATTTCTCGGCTCTTATTACATGTTGAGGTGTGTAGAATTCCAATTCAGCTATTGCCACATCTAAAAAAAACCACTTTTGAGACACAAACCAAACAAAACTTTAGAGAACCATTGGAAAAGATAAGATACCTTTGTTGACAGTAAGTGAAGTCAACCTTCCTCGTTTCCACAAAAAGCTCTTTAGTGAATCAGAACTACACAAATCTGTAACCATTTTCCACACAGTTTCAACTGTTTCTTTACAGCTTTTCTCTTGACACTCCTCCGTTTCAGATTTAACGACATCACCAGGGCAATCCGATGTTGTGCTAGAGAGGTCAACGTCTAGATACAGGACCAAAGTCAGTTATATAGCTAGCAACCAATATACCATGGAAATAAAACTATACAAAGTAAAACCTTTGCTTCTTTGGTTTCTTCCATTTTCATTTGTTGCCAAAGAAGATGAGTCAGTGCTGCTAAGTTGAAGAAGTGCCACAGTGAGCCAGGTTGTCTGGTTTTTAGATGCTCTCAACTGTTTCTCAGCATCAGATAGTATCTTCAATGCATTACTCAATTTGTTAATTTCTTCTTCAGCTATATAACATAACATCATTTGAAAAAGAGTTAGGACAGGTTCAATATAAATCCGGTCTCAAAAGTAATCATTAGGGTGCTTACAGCTATGCCTTGTAAGAAAATGAAGTCTGGTTGCTGAACTACTTTCTTGAGATTTTCCAGCAATGATGTCCATAATAACATTAGCTAGCTGGGATATAAGCTGCATTGGATCTATTTTGGATCTCATAAGCTCCCTCGCCCTAATAACCGTGTTTGAAGTATCAGAAGACAGGGCAAGATCAAGCAGATCAAGCAATTCATCATCAGAAACAACCCCAATCTGTAGAATAAAAGAAAGACTGACTCTTTTTCCCCAAGACAATTGAGTGATTAAAAAATATGAAGAAAGATGTATAAACTCACAAGCTTGTAGGCCAAAGATGCCGTGATCCTTTTACCGAGTAAACTTAACTGATCAAGCATTATCTCAGCATCCCGAAGTGAACCATCAGATTTAGAAGCAATGAAATCAACTGCCCCCTGATCAAAATCAATACCTTCTTCAATACAAATCTTTGCCAGCTTATTTGATATATCTGCATCGCATACTTTAGAGAAATGATATTTCTGAGACCGTGAGAGCACGTTACGCGGTAGCTTCTCTAGCTCTGAAGTAACCAGTATAAAAACCGTATGCTGAGAGAAATTGTCCAAACTGTTCAAGAGAGTACCCCAAGTTTCTTGACATAATAACTGGCACTCATCAATTATAAAAACCTTAAATCTTGATGAAACCGGAGGAAGAGATGCACTCTTGATAAGAGATCTGAGGTAGCTAGGCTGGTTTAGTTTAACAGAATCCATTTCCTTCACGTCCCTTCTGCTTCCTGAGAAGTATGAACTGCATTCACTACACGAGCCACATGGTCTACTATGTGCAGCCTTCGAAAGACAGTTTAACGCAGCAGCAAATATCTTAGATGTTGACGTTTTACCAGTCCCACGAGGACCGTGAAAAAGGTATACAGAAGTAATCCTTCCTCTCAATATGGTGCTCAAGAGACATTTCACTACCACATCTTGTCCAACTAACTCATCAAAAGATTTTGGCCTAAATTTCTGACTCAGACTCCTTGACAAAACTTGGTGACTCGGTGTCCCCGCATCACTCTCACCGTTTCCAGATAGTAAAGGATACTCTTCAACATCTGAGGACTGATTTGATCCTCTGTACCTTGGAGTTCTTGACCAGCAATAAGTTACCCCGCAACCACGGTTAGATTGGTTATCAAAATCAACATCTTCATCTCCGTAATAACTATGATTTGTTGAGGTCATTGGACTACCTACACGGCTTCCATATTCACCAACCGAGCTAGCTAACTTGGTGGAATAATGAGTTCTATATCTTCCCCCTGAAGCTGCATCCTCAACATGACTAACTGAAGTCACATTACATTCCAGATCCCTACTTTTAACCGATAAATCATCACAAGATTTTTCAGTAGGCGGTGATCTACTCCTTGAGTAGGCGTCTCCTTCAATATTTAGCACCCTGCTACTCAACTTGTGAAGATCACAACCATTCTCCAGCTCTTCCATAATAGAGTATGATCCAAAAGGAATCAAACCCACAGGACCATCAGCTTTAGAAGCAGCCTTACAAGCATCATCACCATCGCCTTGCTCCACAAACTGCAGTGAGATCCCATTGTTAGAACCAGTTTCCCATTTGACATTGTCGAGCAAAGAAGCAAACTTGCTCATTGAATTGGTACATGGATCCCTCAGTGACCGAACCCTTCTAAGAGCCACAAGCGTTCTTGTGATGGGAACATCTACAGAATGCCTCCTAGTCTCCCCCATTGTTTAAAGACAGAACCTAAAGCTCAGTAGCTCACTCCCTCCTGAAGCTTCAAGATTCGACTCTCAGCATCTCTAGCCTGATAATGATTGTAAAATTAGTGATATTCAGCTATATTCAAAGCCCATACAAAGCAACACCAACTCTACCACCGAGAAGCATAAATCAAAATGCAAACAACCATTTAAGTAAGTAAAAATCAAGGATAAGCTAGAACTAAATGATGAAAATATAGTAACACGAAAACAGATGGGAACAACAATAAAATATTATCACTCACAGTCACAGAGCTCAAAAAACAGAGACCCAGATAAGCTATGAAAAAAACAAAACTTGGAAACGATTTAATATTAGCATTTAAATAAGGAAACGACAAACTGAAAATACCAAACGTCAAGATTCGGGAAAACCAAGGCGTTTTGAACAGAGTGGAGTACAATGCGTAGAATCCAAAACCCTAAAAATCCCTTGAAAGAAGAAGAAGAAGTTGGTAGCACAGTGGTAGATAAGAGTTATGGTGAGAGGTGAAAAGGGGAAAGGGAGCGTTGAATGTGTGAAGAAAGAGAGAGAGAAGGGAAACATCAGACATGTTAGAATAGAGAGAGCAGAGATATTAGCAGAGAAAGGTGGTGACTTGGGGCAGAGAGCCCAGCCAGTAAGCAAAAGAGAGAGAAAAAAAAAAGAGTTAATTTTTGGGAGTTTCGCTTCATTTAAGATTCCTTCGGCGGTTTCAGTTAAGTCTTTTCTAGCTTCGGTGTCAAAAACACTCTCTACTTCGTGTGGTCCGCTTCTCTGCCACGTTTTGACCTCTTCTCACGTGTTCTCCCCCATTTAGTGCTCATTCAACTATCCTCTCCAATTATTTCTTTTTGGAATTCAATATGAAATCAGTTTCATCATCTTCACCACACTTGTCTATTATCCTCTTCAAAAAATTTATTTGTGTTGATGGTTATTTTGTAGAAAAATCAATGTTTCCTTTACTGAGGTACCAGAGCTTGCATTACGAAAAACTTAAATGAAACACAAGTTAAGTAGCTGAAAACAGAGCTTAGTACGAGGTGCATTACTCAATAGAACTTAAAGTGGATATATGTTTTTAGAAATAGTGACCAAACGTTGGAATGTTTTAAATTTCAAAATTTTACATGTTAACGGTGTTATTATTACCATCGATCGTATCCATCAAATACAATATTATCGTTATATATCAGCGTGTATAGGTTTTATAAACCCATACGGATTGACCGACAACAACTAACTGAGTGTTTCTTAACTTTCTTGTGTGATACGTCTTTCTCTCTTTCCTGTCGACTTGTGTAATATAGTCTTATCTATGATAAATATTGTCAACTTGATCGTTTAAACATTTAGTAAATGAACCTCAAAATTAACTCCTATTAAAATAATTACATTGCGTCTCATTATACATATACTGTTTTGGGAAAAGAATGTGTGGATTTAGTAGTTTTTGCATAATTTAAAGACAATTGGAAAAATAATGTATGCATACAAATTATGCAATTAGTTAGAGCCAATTTTAAAAATGTCAATAGCACACTTAAAAATAAAGGTGTAAAAACAATAAGTGGGGGGACATTCGATCACTGGTATGTTAACATACTCAAATCAATTCGAGTTTGTAAGGAAGCTGAAAAAAATATATATGGATATTGTAGAAGATAAATATTGCCTCGTGTACACTTAAAATGCCATAAATATTTTATACTTGTGCACTATTTTTTTTGTTTCCGTTTCTGTATAAATGAATTCAGTCGATGACGAACGTGAATCCAAAACAAATGAAAGAAATAAGCTCGAGTCCTCGAAAGCGAGGGCAATGACAATGAAGAACAAGAAAACAAATGGGTCTAATGTACGCGTTTTGACAGAGACTCGGCCACTCAGGTGAATAAAATGTAACATATAGCAAGAGAAAAAATAAAATATTAAGAAAATTTTAAACACAGAGCCTTCTGCGTGCACTAAAGAATTCTTAAACCAAACCTTATGGATGGTATCTCTACAGGCTGTAAGGCATGTTTTTTTGGTATTTTGTTTTTCAAGTAGTGGATTTTAATATTTTATTTGTTTCCGGCAGACCGTTTCGTGGTATGTACCAAGAGGCGGATAAACAGAAATTCATAATAATTGGCAAATCTTGTGTTAGGGCCCAATTAGGACCTTGTATAGGTATTAAACATGACTTAATATTTGTGTTATTTATTGACAAGTCAATCAGTTAAACCAAAACTTGTGGATTTGTAAGTCCTCAAAAGAAGCAAACGGACCTTGTTTGTTATCCACCTATTAGGAATAGAAGTATTCGCATGGTGGCAAATATTAGAGTGTAGCCCCGAAAGCTCGTAAATGATCTTGGGTTTATTTCCGTTAGAGTATATGAAATACCTTTATTAAACCAAAAGCCCACTACAAAAATAATTGACATTGATAGAAGAATATTGTAGCCTTTCGGTAAAATACATGTGCTCGTCGATGGAGACTACAAAATATTTGGTTCTCAAAAATATTCTGATGTTACTACGATCAATAGTTTCCGATCAATAAATCTGAGATGTGTTTGATTCATTGATTTGTTATGATTGAATGCTAAAGATTGTACGTTTTTCTGTACTGGTCACAAGAATGAATACAATATTCTTAGGTATATATCAAGATGGTATAAATTATCTCGGACTCATTCAACCTCCTTAGTAGTATTTATGATCATCAGACGTTTAGGGATTAATACTCTCTAGCCAAGAAGTACTTTTTGGAATCAGTAATGGACGTACGGAATCATAGTTACCCCTTTATCAACTTCTCGATTAGCAGTTGGAGTTTAATTCTATGCGCAGTTCTATTACAAATGACAAAGACAAATGACTCTGAACCTCTTTTAAAACGAGACGCAAAGAAAGTGTTTAGTCACTAATAGTCAATAATATACACGAATTAGAATCCTTACAAGTTCTGTGTCACCTTCAAATATGGGTTCAATGAAGATTCCGTTAAATAAAAGGCATTTGGGGGTCCACAAGGACAAAAAAAAAACAAAATAAACAAGTAGAGAAGATAGCATGATTTCGACACGTATAACATATATTGGGTGGATGCCATAGATTACTTATGTTCAAATTCTCGGCGAACTTTACGGACAATAAAAGAATAAACAAAAGAAAAAAGGATAGTCGCATGTAAAGAGTTGCCTACTCTGTCCAAAACAAAACAATAATATGTTCTTGGGAAGCATGTGCTGTGATTACTGAAATCTTCTTTGTCGTTGTCAAAATTTATCTTTCGGATCAAATCTTGTTGGTGGAGTGCAGTGAAGGTGAAGATTTGTTTAGCGGGCCTCTCTCCTTAATTGATTCCCCATTATTCCATCAAATTGAAATATACTTGTAATTCACTTTAACTTTTTTTATTTGATTAATTTGTGTGTTTGAATATAGTGGTGAAAATATCGAGAACCTCACAAGTTAAAAAAAAAAAAAAAAAAGAACAATACGAAATGTTGCACAGTTCTTTTTTACTTATGTATAACAATTTCTAAATCGCCAAAAGTAACCTTTAAAATTTTTGGGGAAGAGGAAGAATTTACCCGTTCATGGATTGCTCTGACCACCGAGATCAAAGTAAGTAAATTATGTATCTTCCTGGAACAGTGTCTTTTGAGGAAATTTAATTGTTTGCTTTGAAGTTTCTTATTGATAAATAGAAAGATATTGACAAAACACATCTATTTTGGTTTAGTAAAACGTCAACTTGCATTTCTACTTTTAGCCAATCGCACTAACTTGCGTGAAACGGGAAAGAATATAACAAATTAAACAAAAGTCATATATAGCAGTTTCACAAAATGGTTGTTAATTTCAACTTAAGAAAACCCAAATTCAGAAAACATACAGTACTCATTAATTAGATTTATTATAATGGACTACTTGAGTGAAGGCAATATGAAAACCATAAGATATGTAACTCGTGGCAATTCCAAGAAGATCTGAGGACATACGCAAGTAACGCAACGACAAGGTCATCATCGAACTGTGTGGGGGAAAATATCATGATCCATTTTTATCTTTTCAACTATCATGTTAAAAAAAAAATGTATCGGACGAGGGAGGTTTATCCACCAAAACTTAGTTATTTACTTCTTAAAACAAAAAAAAAAAAATTAGTTATCTACAACTTTTTCTCTGTCCCCGAAATGTTTTTTTGATCTTCTCCTGCCATGCCATAAAGATTGTAGAGACATTAGAACAAATATATAATACAACATATCTTTATATATATATATACATCTGCACCATTAGATAGATTCATTCTTAACTGTTCATTTTGGAATCGAATTTGTACACCAATGGTGGAATTCTTACTTTGTAGGCATCCAAAACTTTTCGAAGCATGTGATTAATATAGGTTTTCACTAACTCTCTTTATATTTGTTTTGTTTTCTCTTATTTCCCTCCAAGGATCGAGTACGATTCGTCGATGACTTAACAACCACAAGAAACACAGGAAAATATTAAGGTCGCATGAGTAGTTAGTGAGTATGAAATTTCGAGGGTTTTCTAATAAAGTATAATATAATTTGTTATTTACTAGATTTCTTGTTTTTTTTTTGTTGGGGTAAAACCCCATTTTTTCTTATAAATATGAACCGCATCATTTGGTGACGGTGTCCAGAGAATAAGCATGATCGAGTGTCAAGACAATTAGGAATCCCTTAAAACCGGCAAATCACGAGGAATTAGATGCCCCACACTCACTTTCTCTTACAGCTCTCCCATGCTTTCCCACATCCACGTATCATTACCAATTCTTATTCCCTAAAGACTTTAAGAGTATGTTTTATATCCAAATTTCTGCCGTGATTGGTGCAATAACAATTGAAAGGACTATAGTGGGAAAAATAACTGTTTTTTTCAAAATAGTTTCACCGACACCAATCATGATGAAAATAACTGAAATTATTTTTCTCACTTTTAAGATGAAGTTTTATTATATTCACTAATGGTGCACTTTAACACAAAATATATATTTTATGGTGCAATAGAAAGAATCAATTGCTATACCAAATAAGCATGGAATTGAGAGACATAAAACCAAATATAACTACCAATTACATAATTCCAATACTACAACTCATTAGTAAAATATTTTATTAATATTCGAATCATGTCAGGCTTTTCGTGTTTGCTAATGGTAATTGGGAGGAGTCTAAAATTTAAATCATTTAACAAATCCATTGGAAGATAAATGTATATTAAGAGAAAACCTCTAAAACCTCTAAAAACTATAACTTTATATTATTTGATTAGTCATTTTAAATTTGTTCAATAAGATAGTGTATTCTAAAACATGTGCTATTAATTTTGTATTATTGTATCTTTTAAAATTTCACACAACTCTATAGCTCGTCATGTTTTTATTAATTCTATTCAACAGTTATATTTGTTTTAAATATTTTTTCATCTTCATTTATCTGATTATCATTTTCTCTCTACTTAAACTTGTCTCTATTTTCAAAAATTACTCTAACTCAATATCTTTCAATCCCTATTTAAAATTTAGGTTGATCGAAATCCATGAGATATAGGGATATTAAAATATAAATGATAGTTGGTAGATAAATACGACTTATACCTATCATTATTTATTTTCTATATGTGTTACTCTATAATCGATTAATGGACATGTTAATTCATGCAATTGTTCCCTTTATATAATCTTATCCGACATGTTGCTATAATATATGCGGTTGGAAATCTTAGTTCTCTGAATAATAAAGGTGTAGTTCAGGTACATAACTGATATGATACGGAACTTTCCAATGTTCATTTAATTTCTTTTGCAACTATATATATGCAACTATGTAACCGTATCTATACGGACATATAGTTGTACAACTTGAGATGTAAAGACTATTAAAGTGCATAAATATATATTATAAAAAAGAAGAAGATCGTGCTTCTGCATTCTATCATATACATGCATATGGTCGCATCATTCGTTACGTTTATGCAATAGGATCCGAACTAGTTGGGGAAACTTTTACATTTCAAAAGGAAAAATCTTTTATTCACGTAATTGCGTGGTGGTGCGGCTAGGCACGTACTATTTATTCTATCAAACTACAGAGATTGATTATTGATAAGAGAAATTAATAAAGCAAATACAGTTGAACAGTCTATTTCATATGCAAATAATTAATTATACACTTTTATGGGTTTTCAGGTCCAGTCTCCATGCTACTAACTATAAACGATTTATGCAGATTCCCTTTCCAAACAAGTAATTTAAGAGACAAGAGACAACAACTAGACTAAACCCTTACTAATTAATGGATCAGAATATGGCTCTCGCGAGGAACACCAATAGCAAATCGTAAACAAGAAAAAGGAAACACTTTTGATACTTAAAATAAATTGGGTTCAAGAAACTAGATAGTCAACCTAAATTTAGCAATACACATTATCTTATAATTAAAAGCATAACTATAAATACATGCACACACATGTGGTATCGACTAGAATGGTTACATGGTTCGGATCCTACCTTAAAACCAACTTCCTGGATATCTATATTGTAGTGATTCGGTTAACAGGTCAGGTGGAAGTTATTTGAAAAGTATAGCATTTTGACCTAACTAATTAGATTGGAGGATTTGGTATTTTGTCTTTTTTGCCAACAATAAGGTTGGAGGTTTAAAATGAACGGATGTAAGCATTTGATTGGTTCATCCTAGGCATTACTATATAATTTTGACTAACCAAAGAAGATATAAAAGAGTGGGACCTTAACCTTAAAAATCCAATAACAAATAGAGAGGAGTTACTTTATCTCTTTATATAAACCCCCAAAGTTTCCTCTTTTCTCTATTCCCACCCAAAACTTCTTTCCTCTGTCTTCGTTTCCCTCTTCTCTCGCTAGAATCTGAGAGAAAGAGAGAGTGAACTGTAATCCGAAAGAGAGAAGGAAAAAATGCAGTCGAAGAAGCTCCTTTTATTCATTGTTTCTTTTCTTTTATATGCTCCATTGTTATTGGCTTCACCAGTTCCAGACCCAGAAACTGTTGTCGAAGAAGTTCACAAGTATGAATCTTTTGTCTTCTTCCTTTTTAATCTCTTTACAACCCCTTCACATTTATCTCAAAACAGTTCGTATTTCTAATTTGTTTTTGTTTTTTCATAAGTCCTTAAAAACCTCCAATTTAAGCTTAGTGTGATCCAAAGTTCTCGTCTTGTGCAAAGTAGAAATAAATGCTCAAAACCCCCTAGTCTTTTCATTTCCGCTTTCATAAAAAAACCAATTTGAGTATAGTGTTACAAATTCCTCGTCTTGTTTAAAGGAGAAAAAGTTATTGCAAATGGGACAAGTTTGAAATGTCTCTGTTTTTTTTACAAAGGAGCTACTTTTGTGTTTGGTTTTTTTATATTTTAATCTAATAAAAGTGTGTAATGTGTTGGGTGTGCAGGAGCATTAATGCGTCGGTTGCAAGTAGAAGGAAGTTAGGTTATCTCTCATGTGCTACGGGTAACCCAATCGATGACTGTTGGAGATGTGACCCACACTGGGAGCAAAACCGTCAACGTCTCGCTGACTGTGGCATCGGGTTCGGCAAAAACGCTATAGGTGGCCGTGATGGTCGGATCTACGTGGTCACAGACTCAGGCAACGACAACCCAGTTACCCCCAAACCGGGAACCTTAAGACACGCCGTGGTCCAAGACGAGCCACTCTGGATCATCTTCCAACGAGACATGACGATTCAGCTCAAAGAAGAGCTCATCATGAACTCCTTCAAGACCATTGACGGTCGTGGCGCATCCGTACACATAGCTGGTGGACCTTGTATAACTATTCAGTACGTTACCAACATCATTATCCACGGGATTCATATCCATGATTGTAAGCAAGGTGGGAACGCTATGGTACGGAGCTCTCCACGGCATTACGGGTGGAGAACGATATCGGACGGTGATGGAGTCTCTATCTTTGGTGGAAGTCATGTTTGGGTTGA
Source organism: Nasturtium officinale (assembly GCA_963854855.1). Lineage (NCBI taxonomy): Eukaryota > Viridiplantae > Streptophyta > Magnoliopsida > Brassicales > Brassicaceae > Nasturtium > Nasturtium officinale. The sequence goes on from OY978503.1 coordinate 4,769,657, forward strand.
CCATTGCTCACTCTCCAATTGTCAAGACGGGCTTATTGATGCTATAATGGGCTCAACGGCTATTACTCTCTCCAACAATCATATGGCACATCATGATAAGGTCATGTTGCTTGGTCATAGTGATACTTACACTCGTGACAAGAATATGCAAGTCACCATTGCTTTTAATCATTTTGGTGAAGGCCTTGTCCAAAGAATGCCCAGGTAAAGAATAGACATGTCGTTATATTTTTGTTAGTAAATAAACAAATGTGATTGTGACAAAATGGATGATAAATTAATATTGGGACCATTGTATTTGTAGGTGTAGACATGGATACTTCCATGTGGTGAACAATGACTACACACATTGGGAGATGTATGCGATTGGAGGAAGTGCTAACCCAACAATCAATAGTCAAGGGAATAGATTCTTGGCCCCAAATATCAGATTTAGCAAGGAAGTGACTAAGCACGAGGACGCGCCTGAAAGCGAGTGGAAGAGATGGAATTGGAGATCCTCTGGGGATTTATTGCTAAACGGTGCGTTTTTTACTCCATCAGGTGGTGCTGCCTCGTCTAGCTATGCCAAGGCTTCGAGCCTTGGAGCGAGACCGTCTTCTCTGGTTGGACCATTGACCGTGGGTTCTGGTCCACTGAACTGCCGTAAGGGTTCCCGTTGCTGATTCTGGTCGTCACCTAAGTTTTTTATAATTAATTATATAGAAAAGGCAATTAAAGCCATCAATTAAGGGGGATAGATGAGTAATAGTCTCTTTACCCCTTGATTTACTCTTTTTTTTTTTTTTTTTTTTTTTTTTTTTTCTTTATTCGGGTAAAAGTAAAGTAAGGAGAATACAACCTCTGACTTTGCTGCTCCTAGGACCCTTCTTGAGGATTCTCCGTTTTAAGGATTCTTTAATTAGGTTCAAGTGTGGGAACAAGCGCAGATGTGTTGATCTTGATATAATTAATATATATGACTGATGTCTTCTCTTTAATGTTTCGAATTTCGAATGGATGTCGATGAAAACAAACAGCCTTACAAATAAAAATAGGTTAGAGAGGTTAGTTACTAAATAATATGAAGTATAAAATTGCGTAGACTCATGATGCAGAGGTTAGTTACAATGTCACTATTTGGCAGATCAAGCAGGGCTTTGGTTTTCCAAATAAAATTATTATATTTATTCAGAAGTTTAAAATGTTATCTAAAATGGGTAACTTTTTGGGTCAAAGCAGTGCAAGCCAGTCAATGTTTGACCAACCCCCGCGACTTTTTTCCTCTGGCCGATGCATCGATTCTGGTTAAATAAAAACTTCTACTACCCTTAAAATAGGAAAAAGAAAAATCAGTCATGAGACTCATAAGTTATGACCATGCGAGCGTAACAGAAAAGCAGAGATTGGTACATTGGAATATAAAAAGAAAATTTGGCAAAAAAAATTTTTTTTTTTTTTTTTTGGGACAGTCCTACTTTTGATGGCTTGGTCTCATGTTCGTGTTGACTAGTGTACTGTCCACTAATTGTGGGATACATTTTAAACTTTTAAAAATTTGAAATAAACAAATAAAAGTAATAACGAATATAATAGACCTTTTTCGGCCATGTGCAATATCTTATGGTCACAGCGAAGGATGCCATGTTCTTACGGTCACAACGAATGATGTGATGTAGTTGGTGTGTAGCTAATTCTAACTGGCGAATCTGTGGATAACAAATGATGCGAATATATAAAGTTGCAAAGATGGACTAAAAGATAATCTATTACATGATAATATTATAAAATCAAACTAGTTAGAAATTTTACTTGTTGTTTATTTTAAAATCTTCATTCAACACATGAAGATGATATCTCTCAAGCCAAAGCGTTAATGAGCATGTTGTGAGTTGAGCTCGTGCATCACGTAGATTAGGTTATTTCAGTTGTAACAATCTATGATATTCGAGTCTTTCACTTATGTTCTGTTATGTAATTTCGATTTGGTTGCAAATGAATTTAATATCCCGGAGGGACTCACGAACCCTTGTAAAAATGAATTCGTAAATCTTGGGTGTATTTATTTTTCGTAGGTTTCGATATCTTCCGTAGAGTTTACAAACATAGTGTTCCTTAAAGAGATTTTAACGAGGTTTTCGTTTTCTCTTTCTCTTTCTCTTTCTTTTCATTTTTAATTTTCTTAAGTCGAGGGTCTTTATGGGCCTATGATGGTACACTTTTCAAGCTGTAGGCTTCGGCCTTTTATGAACCTTTCTTATGAGGATAAAAAAAAGTGGAATGCAATTGGTCACAATATACAAACGAGGCCCTGTACCATAATGTTGAGTTGCATCTATAATATTTTCATCATAGATTCTTCTTTATCATTGATGCATATATGATTTTATTTTTGGCACCTAAATCATCTTGAAATATACCTATAATTGAGTTTTGACTGGAAAAGACGACAAGATGTAGCTCATTGTTTATACATCTTTTCAGCTGCTAAAAAGTTAAATTTAAACCCTAAACTGAACCACTAAATTGTAAACCCAAATTGACAAATGTAACTACATAATTCAAGCCGGAAAACAAAGGAACCCAATATGTAAGATTAGAAACCCAAAAGTCCTCAAAGAAAATCAAAATACAAATTACAAAACCTTAAGATTACACCATTGTTTAAGAGATAAATTAGACGGTATATATTTCATTAATCATTTAAATTCCATATGAGTTTTTTCGTTGCAATTTACTCTGCACAGTTGAATGAGTTTGAATCTTTCCCTTTAAATAAAAATTACAATGCATAAAGAATATTTTGGTATTTCCTGTAATGATATATTTCAATTTGGTATAGTAATAGAACAACCCAATTTGTGTAAGCATCTCTCTCGGCTCTCCTTATCCTTATCTCGCCCACCGTTCTAAGGCCCTCCACTTCCTCTCCTTCACTTTTCTATCTCTCACAATTCAGCAATGGCTTCTTCCATGGTTACTTCAAGCTTTAAGCCCTTAGCCATGGCTGATTCTTCTTCTTCTACCATTTTCTCCTCCCATCCTTCCATCTCCACTATCTCTTCTTCCAGAACTCACTCCCCAAATTTTTCCCTCCTTACCGGACGCATCAATCTGCCTCTCTCTTTCTCCCACTTCTCTTTGTCTCTCAAAACCAAAACCCACCTTAAAAAATCTCCCTTTGTTTCCTTCGTTGCTCAGAATTCGGATTGGGCTGAAGAAGGTGGGGAAGGTAGTGCGTCGGTCGCCGTTGAGGAGAACGAGGATAGCTTCGAGTCAGAAGATGGGGAAGCAGATGTCAGTGAAGGAGGCTCCTTCCCGGAGCCACCGGAAGAAGCTAAGCTGTTTGTTGGAAACTTGGCTTATGATGTTGATAGCCAAGCCTTGGCTATGCTCTTTGAGCAAGCCGGTACTGTTGAAATCGCTGAGGTGAATTTAGTTGCCGTTTCTTCTTATGCTTATGGTTGTCTTCAAATGTTGAGCTTAATTGATGCGCTGTACCTGTTCATTTATGCATTGCTTAAGGTTATGTATCTTCTGTGCATTGTAGTAAGCATCAAATGTTGTCAGATGGATGAGAAAAGTGAAATTCTTGACTTCTGTATGTGTTCGCGCATCTAATTTTAGAAAATTATTCAAGTGGTCAGAATTATGTAGTTGAGTTTAATATCTGTTGACATTAGATTTCATGCTTGTGGTTCCTCCATTTTATTTAGTTTAAGAGACAATGTTGTTAATCCTAGCTTATTCTTTGAATTCTTCTGGTTTAAGGTTATATACAATAGGGAAACCGACCAGAGTCGTGGGTTTGGATTTGTGACAATGAGTACGGTGGATGAAGCTGAGAAAGCTGTGGAGAAGTTCAACCGCTATGTAAGTTTAAAGCATGTCTCAAGTATTAGAGATGGGATGTTGGGTTTCCTTTGATTTTTGCTAATAAGTGGCATTATTTGTTCTCAATCCAACTAAAGTTTTCGTTTTTATGCTCCAAGAAAACAGTTATTTTTTTGTCTATGGGCTGCTGTTATCTTAAAACTTGTATGTCACTTTTTGTCCCATTCTCTGCTATTTTTTGTCAATCGAATATGGAAGCTTTGTCATTTCATTGATCGATGCATTATCTCAATTGTATGTTACTTTCCCCCATTTGTTGCGTCTGCTTGGAAATCTTTGTGCTTGACACATTTTGGCCACTGAGTTGAGTTGGGATTCTGTAATATGTGATACTGTCTGTGAGAACATTACTGAGCATTTGTATTGGTTTTTTCATGTTTTGCAGGATCTGAATGGACGGCTTCTGACAGTAAACAAGGCAGCTCCTAGAGGATCACGCCCAGAACGTGCACCTCGGGTATATGAGCCTGCATTCAGAGTATATGTGGGAAATCTACCTTGGGATGTGGACAATGGTCGTCTAGAACAGGTTTTCAGTGAGCATGGTAAAGTTGTGGAAGCTCGGGTGGTTTATGACCGTGAGACAGGTCGTTCACGTGGATTCGGGTTTGTCACAATGTCTAACGAGACTGAACTCAACGACGCTGTTGCTGCTCTTGATGGACAGGTACCTTCCTCTTCCTCATATATGGTTATGTTATGCAGTTAATATGATTTTGTTTTGTATCTCTTAATCGACCTTTCCTTGTGTCTTTATTTGCAGAACATGGAGGGTAGAGCAATCAGAGTGAATGTAGCGGAGGAGCGTCCAAGGCGTGGATTTTAAAGCTGAGATCTCTTTGTTGCATCTCTCTCTCTCTCCCTCTCTTGCATTTTGTTTAGACGAGATTCTTACACTCTTTGACGATTTTTTGTGGCTTAACTCTGAATGCTAAAGTTAAGTATCTTCTAAAGTAATATGTATTGCTTCTCTTTGATGATCGATCATGCTAGAGTTAAGAGGTTTCTAAAATAGAAGACTGAGATGTAAATTATGTTCTTAAGAAGAAGCACTATCATAATCTCTCGAATGGCCACACTCCATTCCAACACTTACCAAAACATGCATGAGAACATTTGTCTTCATTGTAAGCATTATGTCTAATCATCATAATCGCACACCATCAGACATCATATGTTATATTGAGAGTCATTCATGAGTCATGAGAATCCTATCGAATCCTAAAATGTGCACTACATGCTGGCTGATTAAGGATTTAGAACTCGTGTCCATTAAATAGCAAAAGAGTTTTCATTTTAGAAAGGAATCATAAAAATAAAGCTTTGGTTACAGAGTAGGGATGTCAAGTTTCTGGTTCACGATGGCTTTAGGAATCGAAGGTTTTTGGCCGAGCTTGCGTTTTTCGCTAGGTTTGTCGGCAATGTGGATCACCTTCTGCGCCTACCAGACAGATATGAGTCTTTTGAATGGCTATAAGTTTGAGTTCATTTGTCTAGGTCATGATAATTCTTGGTGCTTAGGAAAATTAACTCTTAAGAAAGTGCTGGTCCAGTCGCTTTATCAGAATATAGAAACATTACATTTGTCGGGATACGAGGAATGCTCCATATATATATTTTTGTTGTTAAAATGAAATGGTCCATATATTCATGCATGTGTAATGGCTAACAGCATAAGAAAGATTAAAAGAAAAAAAGCCAAAAAGAAAAGAGAGGAAACAAAGTGTATGAGAATAGGGCGACATTGATAATTCATTTCTTGGGCAGATCTCGTCTTGGAACTTTCTTCCAATCTCTCTTATCCCAACCTTCATAGCCTTTGCTTCTCGACCAACCATTCCGTTAACTCTCACACTTGTCTCTTTGCCTTCCTCTTCATACTCCTCTATTAATTATTTTTTTGGATAGATCGTCCTCATTTTTAATATAAATAATAATATTGAATTATTACTAATATCGTTATTATCAGTAATAATAATGTTGATTAATTTATAACAGATTAATATTCTACTTCGATTATATAAAACGATTACTCTGCTATTTCGAATATAAATTTAGTTTTTTTTTCTTACATATATGGAGGGGTATAGATAACAGACTTGACCCAAAAAAAAAAAACGGAGGAAGATAGAGTTGAGGGTGGACATTACAAAGATGGAGGAAGTGTGTTGGTCCCCTCCCATGATCCCGCCTGTAAATTCTTTCAAGCCAAGGGCAACCAACCTTCCACGTGTACCCTCAGACCCTACAACCTGTAAATTCATTATATGCATCTTAATTCTTAATTTAATAGTAACCCAAGGGTTCTTCTGTTCCTTATTTTATTTTATTTAAAACAATCTTTTTATATAAGTATTTTTTAAAGTTAAATCATTTTTTATGAATAATTAAATCAACCTAGCTACACCAACTTGTGAGTTTAGAATCTTCTACTTGTAATGGACTTTTATGGTGTTATCCATGTGAATCACACATGTTGTCATGATTTATCATGTAAATTATGAGATTAAGCACATAAATTTCGATACATGAACATATAAATGGTTATGTTGATACTATACTCATAGGTTAGCTCTCTTTCATCCTTGTTTTATATTTTTTTTTAATAGATAAATAAAAGACTCTAGCATAATTATCAACGGTTGATTATGAACCATTGTATATGCCTGAAACTTCTCTTGTAACGGAAAATTTCTCCTCCGTTATAGCCATAAATTTTTAAAATTGTAAGTGTACATAATTTACCTTTTTTCACATTAAACATGCACATTTCAAACGGTTAAAAGAATAGAAGGAAAAATGTCATTTTTAATAAAAAAATTCCCCCGAATAAAAGTTTTGTTTTTGACGCAATAGAGACAGGATCCCCATTTAGGTTCTCGATAATAAAATTATAAACTTAAAAATGTCATTAATAATTACAAAAATTGATGTTGAAAACAAATAATTAAGGTTCAAATCGGTCATTATCCCTGTCTAAAAGAAAAAAAAATAGGAAGGAAAAGAGGAGGAATGGCTTGCTCGCAATAATCATCATCACTCATCAGCACCACCTTCGTCTTCTTCTCTGAAGCCTCCAGCGACTTCCCTACTCTCACTTACCAATACGATTCACATATACATACATACAAAGTGAAAGAGAGAGAGAGAGAGAGGACTCTACACTTAGAGATGGGTGGTGTGACTTCTTCTATGGCGGCCAAGTTGGCGTTTTTTCCACCGAATCCGCCGTCGTACAAGCTTGTCAGAGATGAAGCAACGGAGCTTTTTCTCATGAACCCTTTTCCTCATCGAGAAAATGTTGACATTTTGAGGCTGCCCACGCGCCGAGGCACCGAAATCGTGGCCATGTACATCAGGTACCCTATGGCCGTCACTACTCTTCTCTATTCCCATGGAAATGCTGCCGACATCGGTCAGATGTATGAGCTCTTCATCGAACTTAGTATTCACCTCCGCGTCAATTTGATGGGGTTAGTTCCTTTTTTTTCTATTCTCTAGCTTGTTACTGAGCTGAATTTGAACTGCTTTAGATCAGATTTAGCTCAAGATCCCCGCTTTTTGGATTTGTGCAACTAGATTTGAAGCTTCCATGTTCAAAGTTTAGCACAATTTGTATAATCAATGGATTTTGTTCAGTTGCGGATTTGTGGTTCATGAATCTTCTCAAAGTTTAGGTTTTGGACTCGTCAAATTTAGGATTTTGCTGGAAGAGTATTGTTGTTTATGGGATATTTTTTTTTTGTCTCTAGGGTTTGTTCTGAATTGGGATCCCTATCTACTGCTCCTTTATCAAGGAGACAAAATGTAGTTTTGAGGTTGAGATGTTTGAGTTTGATATTTTGGTTGTGATGTTGACATCAAAATGGTTTAGTTCTAGACATTCAAGATCTGTTTTTGTATCTGTATCTGGAGCCAAAGTATTGATTACCCAAAGTGTAGTTTTTTGATGGAATAAACTTCTTGGCTCATTCAGGTATAACTTGGGATTCTGGCGTAGATTGCTTTCACAGATTAGAACCTGAATAATAGTAGGATTTGCTTTCATAAGCTTACAAGTTCCATCTTATACCATGGGAAAATCCCCTAAATATGTTGTGGTGTTTACAGGTATGACTATTCAGGGTATGGTCAATCATCAGGGAAGGTGAGTAACCACAGATCCTTAAGCTTTATTAGTTCTGCAGTTCAAATGTTACTCCGTCTACACCACAACATAAATCTCCGTTTTGTTGCAGCCCACTGAACAAAATACTTATGCTGATATCGAGGCTGCTTACAAATGTCTTGAAGAGAATTATGGAGCGAAGCAGGAGAACATAATCCTCTATGGTCAGTCTGTTGGTAGTGGTCCAACCGTTGACCTAGCTGCGCGTTTGCCTCGACTAAGAGCTTCCATCCTTCATAGTCCAATTCTCTCTGGGCTTAGAGTTATGTATCCTGTTAAACGAACTTATTGGTTTGATATATACAAGGTAAACATAGTACCCTGTTTTTGATTTCTGTACATAACGCTGCTCATAAACATTCTTCCTCACAGACAGCATTTTCTTTGATCTTCTTCAGAACATTGACAAAATTTCGCTGGTGAGGTGTCCAGTCCTAGTGATTCATGTAAGTTTCCGTGATCAGACATTATTGATTGTAAAAAATTGAGTTCATCAAGTTCTAGGCTGAACAGTTTGTCTTGTAAGATCCATGTTTTCTTGTATGAATCCTTGTCTAATAAACCGCAGGGAACGGCCGATGATGTGGTTGACTTCTCACATGGGAAGCAGCTGTGGGAACTCTGCCACGAGAAATATGAGCCGCTATGGCTCAAAGGCGGAAACCATTGTGATCTTGAAATCTTTCCCGAGTACATTGGCCATCTGAAGAAGTTTGTGTGCGCTGTGGAGAAATCTGCATCGAAAAGAAACAGTTATTTCTCAAGAAGAAGCATGGAAGGGTGTGAACAACCTCCTCGGCATAGTGTAGATGGCTCAAGGAAGAGCAAGGACGGACGAGAAAAACCAAGGAAAAGCGTAGACAGACTAAGGTTTCAGGGATACAAATTGAGCCACGTAGAGAGACCCGAGAAGCTGAAGATTCCGTTTGAGGAAATGGAGAGGTCGAGGAGAAGCGTGGACATATACAGAGATAAGTCTCAGCCAATGGAGAGAGCACGTAAGAGCGTGGATTGGTTGGATAGAAGTCGAGCTACCGAATAAAAATGGAGTTTGATGTCAAAGATTGTATTTGAGTGTCGTTCAATTTATTGGGGTGTGTTTTATTGTAGTTTGTATGTCAATTTAAGATACAACAGAAAATAGATTTAACCAATTCGGTAATTTCTCTGACCGTTTCCAACATGAGACTTTTGTCTGGTTTTTGATATTGTTCTATTTGACAAGATTCCTGTGATGTCTTGTTGTTGTTCATGTTCAAACTTGAAGCGTAATAGCCTGCAAACAGAAGCTCGGAACCAACCAAGAAGAGTCAACAAAAAAAACTCAGTCAATCTTGGGGTTGACTCATGAGGCAGTGTTTTTCATATATATATATATATATATATATCAAAGGCTAGGGTTTGATTAACGTACAACCGGACTATCGGAGAAGCCATCTCAAGCCCGGCCTAGCACGGAAGCTTGCAGTCGAATTGATATTCTCTATAATCAAGGTGGAAGTTGAAGTGAGAAGTATGCATAGGCTTGATGATTATGCGGATGGAGATCTTTATGGGCTTCTCTTGGGCCAAGCACATTGGTCCAATCGTCCTAGGCTTCCCCAAATCTATGATCGAGGTATAAGAAATTTGTGTACTTAAAATTATAATATCTATAACCAAATGATCCGTGTCGCGAACCGAGTCGGTTTATAAAAGGCAGCTTCAAATGCAGCCAAAAATTGATGATCGGTCCAATAACCCGAAACTGTCTTTATTTCTCTGTATTAGATTTCCTGGGTAAAAAAGAAAATTGCAAGAGCCCAGAGAAAAAGACAGTTTCAACATGGAGTCTCTAGCTCATCCCGTTCTAAATCCTCTACTAGCTTCTAGTTCTAGTCTTTACAGAAACCAGAGCTCGAGGATGACCTCTTCAATGGCATACTAACTTAATTTCACAAGCGGAGGCACACCCATTTCATCTGCTCGCCGCTCTGTAAGTCGATTCGCTATTTTGCATTTATGGCTTTATGTCTTTTCTGTAATTCGAAAGTAATTTTTTTTTTTCTCTTTAATGGTTGGTCATTGTTAGAGAGAAGGTGTTGTTAGGATGCAAGCTGTTGATGAAGATGTTGATCTCAAGCAAATGAGAGACATGGCTGCTGCTAAAAAGCGTTGGGATGGTTTGGTATATTTATCACCTTTATTTGGCCAATTTCTTCATCCCTATCTTCAAATTCTTAAATCTGAGTTCTTATTAGAAAAAACCAGCATTGTTGTTCAAATGTTCTCCTTTTTCAAACATGTCAACAAACTAATTTGTTTTGCAACGTGAAGTTAAGGGAAGGCAAAGTGAAGGTTCTACCACCAAGAGATGCAGGCTATGCTATTTCCCTTTCAAACAAACCTCTTCTTGACGTCCGCCCCTCTAGCGAGTGCAACAAAGTACATTCTTGCTACTTATCCGTAGATCACGATTGTCTAAAACTTTCACCCTTGAATGATTTTGATGCCTCTTATTCAACAATGTTAGTCTGAAATCAGAATACTCTTGGACTCTAGTGTTTTACTGAGGTAATTCTTTTTCTTTCCGTTCTATTTTTCTCTTAAGGCATGTGTTAAAGGCTCTACCTGGGTTCCAAAAATCTTCGACGATGATGACAACCTTGACGCTGGAACTCTTTCCAAAAAACTCACCAGTTTTGCTATGGGTACCTGTTTACCATTTGACTCTAGTGATATCATTATTCTGTAATCTATGTTTCTGCTATGTCTATCATTATATAATCCCATCTAGGATAGAGACTAGAGCTTAAATACACTCATTTTATGAACTCTTTTTTTATTCTTATAAACTTAGTTTTCTACTTCGTTTGTAGGCTCTTTTTGTCAAAGGTTGAGGAGAAATTCCCAAAAGAAGCAGAGCTGATTGTTGCTTGCCAAAAAGGATTAAGGTATTTGATACAAGCAACTGTTTCAACGCCTAACGAACTCACTGCTCCTTACCAAGTATAATAGAGTAACTAACTCTGATTTTGAAAACGTGGTTACTATATGCAACCATGAATAAGGGGCGGGTTAGGTTCTCTGCCTATATATTATATACTTAGAGAAGTTTGCGGTGTTTTAGCTAGGTTTTGGGTTTCCAAGGGGGAATGGAAGGAGAACCATGGTCTTAGTTCTTGAGGAATGAAAATCAGTCTTTTATGAAAAGCTAAAGTTAGCATGTTATTATTATTACAACGTGAATCACAGGGTTCGTCTTATTCTTGGATGATCCTCATATATAAACTTTCACTTGAAAATTTTATATTGTCAGATCCTTAGCTGCTTGCGAGCTACTGTATAACGCAGGATATGAGAATCTTTTCTGGGTGCAAAGCGGTTTAGAGTCTGCGCAAGACGAGGTTATACAATTGTTTTCAACTTTCTGTTTTGTTCTTTTGGCCTTTCTCATTTTTGTTTTAGATTACATCGATAACTAATTAATTCATTATGTGGTAGTAGGATCTAGTCACAGAAGGTGATCAACCCTTGAAGCTTGCTGGGATTGGGGGGTTTTTCAGAGTTCCTTGGGGTTCTCGTTTTTTATACTCAAACTTCTTATTGCTTGAAATGTAATTGTATACTTTTAGAATTCCTTGTATTTGTATTAAGTAAAGGTCTCTCTATTGTGATTGCAGTTGGACAGACCAGCAAAGAGCTCAAGCTGCGAAAGAAGGTTGGGGTTACCGTTTGGTATATTCTGCTCGTCTGGTGAGTATTGTGATTCGACTCTCTTGCAGCTTCTTTTTTCAACCATAATCCTCATGACTGATAGTCTCATGTCATATTTTTAGTTTGGAGTTGTTCTGGCTGCTGATGCCTTATTCGTTGGTGCCCAGCAAGTAGGTCGTTATATTCAGGAGTTAAGAGGACATTAGGATCTCTTCTCTATAACCAAGCTCCAAGTGGTTATTCTTGTCTCAAAAAAGAACTGTAAATTCTGTTGAATATCCTAGTTTTGCAAGGTAGAGTAGTTGAAATGTGTATCTTTGAGTTCTGAAAATCCAACGGCAGAATTGCTAAAACTCATTCATAGGAAACTTCTGAAAATTATACGCTTTCAGAGTTGTAGCATTTTTGTTCAACCGGTACCACATCTTCTATCAACTTGTCATAAATATCTTGAAGACACACATGTTCTGAACCGTTTTACCAGTGCAATAACTCTTAAACCATAGCTTTGCAAAATCCTACACTGTGTTTAAAACTTTAAAGTTAAATCAATCAAAACATTGTAGACAGTGTCACAGTAGTATACGAATATTTTGCAATGAAATAACTCGATAAGTAACAGAGTTTGGAATATTCGACTCATGAAAAAAAAACTGAAACAGAGTCTCGCCTCATCCAGAATGCGTGTCGTTTAAAGAGGAATATGAAGCACTTGTCGTTGTTTCTTCGTATGAAAAGTGGAAGCATTAAAGCATATTCCCTATCAATTATTGTGCCAACCCAACTATGGTCAAATCCAGCGCAGGTCGTCTAACTAACCCTGGTTACATTGTTCTTACACGTGGACGGTCAAGATTGCTTCTGAGTCCTACTCTCTTGCAAATTGCAATTCCTCTGGTTAAAAACTAGGGTTAGGCTACGTTTCTGTTTACGAAAAAGCTTTCGACATCGCCGTTTGGCTGTCTGAAAAAACACCCAGATTAGATTTTTTTTGTCTGAAAAATCCATCTGGTTCTGAAATCATGGAGATGGAGCGCGTGCATGAATTTCCTCATACTCACATGGATCGTCGTCCCAGAAAGAGAGCGCGTCTCGGCTGGGATGTGTTGCCTCAGGCTCCCAAGGTATCTATATTTTTCACCTTGTTATCCATAATCTCAAATTTTTTTTTTTTTCTGTGATTCCGTTGGATTTTCGATTTTATTTTAATATTAGGATCGTTTTTTTTTGTGTGTCGATTCTTTAGGATCTGCTGCGTTTTAAAAAAAAGTATTTATCAATTATTCATTTGAAGACATCAATTTTTACGTGGTTAGGTGAATTTTATGTGCTAATTAGGTGGTGTTCTTACCAGTTTTTTTTCAGATCTATTTTAACTTGGTCTGTCTTTGAAATTTTTTAGATATTCAATTCAAATTTTTTCTGTGTTATCTTTTTTTTTAATCTAGTATTTGTTTGTGAACAACGTTTGATCTGATGCATGATTGAGAAAGTAAGGGCGTCTTTAGCTGTGAATTCGGATCCGGATTTTGTGTTGGAACCAAAAGTCATAGACTTGTTGCATAGCTGCTTGTTGGTAATTGACTTTACATAGCAGATTTTCCTTTCCCGCGTGAATTCTAGAGCTTTAGGATCAACTAGAGTTCGTTATATCAGTTAAACCTTGAAAAATGATTATTTCTAAGAAAAATACATAGATAATGAGCCTTGAAGATCCGCTAATTGTTTGGATTTAGATTTTACCCTTAAGGTCTTAGGATAGTATATAACTCAACATGTAGACATAGAAGGATGGTGGCAGGTTTTCATCTGTCTATTATGGTACATGAATATGTGTAGGCTCAGGTAGGAATGTTTTGTGGGCAAGAGATTGGAAATTTATCAAGCTTTGCATTTTCCGGAGTTCCTTCAGAGAATAGTAGCTCTTCTCTTTGTGTTAAGGGTGTGGCTAGAAATGGTTCTCCTCCATGGCGAGAAGATGACAAGGATGGACATTACATGTTTGAACTGGGAGATGACTTAACTCCACGCTGTAATCATACTTTTCCATTTCAAAGAGCTGTTTTGATAATCCTGAAGTTACCTTATTAATATCTCTAGATTTATTTTCTAATGGCTTTAAACAAACTCTGGGTTTTGTGCCTATTAAATGGTATACAGTAACTATACCTTGTGTATATTGTTTTTCATTTCATTTTTCTGATTACTCTATGCTCTTCTTGTTTTTCAGATAAAATATATAGCAAAATGGGTGAAGGTATGAATTTATGGTGGTTTTATGATTTTCTTGGTTTTAACAGGACCCAGTCTTGTACTCATATCTTATTCAAACATTTCATTTATTTTCCTTGTAGGTACCTTTGGTCAAGTGCTAGAATGTTGGGATAGGGAGAGGAAGGAAATGGTGGCAGTAAAAATTGTCCGTGGTGTGAAGAAATACCGTGAGGCTGCTATGATTGAAGTTGAAATGCTGCAACAGCTTGGTAAACATGACAAAGGTGGCAATCGGTAAGTACTGTCTGATGACTTCTCATCATTCATCACAAGTCTGATGGGGTCAGGACATAGTTTCCCAAAAAACTTTTTTGCAAAGTTAAATCATTTTATTTCTTGCAGTTGTGTACAAATTCAGAACTGGTTTGACTATCGTAACCATATCTGTATCGTAAGTATTTAGTCAATTTGTGATGTCTATGATCTTCCCCGGTTTGGGAAATATGTGGGGTTAAAGTTTGTGGATGAATTTAAATGGTTGCTACAGGTATTTGAGAAGCTTGGATCAAGTTTATATGATTTTCTTCGGAAAAACAATTATCGCTCCTTTCCCATTGATCTTGTCCGTGAGATTGGGTGGCAACTCTTGGAATGTGTAGCATGTGTGTAGTCTTTGCATTCTTTTCAATCTGCATGCTCTTGCATTTTCATCTGAGTTTTGCTTGTTTTGAGATGATTACATCATAACTTTTTGAATTTCAGCTCGTTCTGTTTATTAAGGTAATTTTTCTTGTTTCGTGACCTGATTTTGCAGTTATGCATGACCTGCGCATGATTCATACGGACCTTAAACCAGAAAATATTCTTTTTGTCTCTTCAGACTATGTGAAAATTCCTGAGTACAAGGTAAATCTTGATTGTACCTATGTGTGATCTTAGTCTGGTCAACCAGTGTAGTGCTAAAGGAATTTTGTTGTGTTTTCTGCTACAGGGCACCCGATTGCAAAGGGATGTTTGCTACAAAAGAGTGCCTAAATCAAGTGCAATAAAAGTGATTGATTTTGGTAGCACAACATATGAGCGACAGGACCAAAACTACATTGTATCAACAAGACATTATAGGGCACCAGAAGTCATTTTAGGTGAGTAGCTCTTGTTGTAAAATAAGTCATTCAAAATTTATCCCCTGGGAATTATATTACAAACTGATGGAGCGATGTGGCTTGTGTGTAGGTCTTGGCTGGAGTTATCCTTGTGATATTTGGAGTATTGGATGTATCATAGTGGAGCTGTGCACGGTATGTGTCTGTAGTAGTTCATTTTTTAGTGAATGTTTGGGTTTTTTTTGTTTTGTCTAATTTAAAGATTTGAGATTTGTAGGGAGAAGCATTGTTCCAAACACATGAAAATCTGGAGCATCTAGCAATGATGGAGCGTGTACTTGGACCGTTTCCTCAACAAATGCTGAAGAAAGTGGAGTGAGTTAAATCAAACATATTCTCTGAAGTATATAACCATATAAATGGTCGGGTTTTTAACTGAAATTTGTTTTATTTTGCTTGTGTGATAAAGCCGGCACTCAGAGAAATATGTGAGAAGAGGTCGGTTGGACTGGCCGGATGGGGCAGCCTCAAGAGAAAGCCTAAAAGCAGTGTCAAAGCTTCCTCGGCTTCAGGTTGGTCAAGGGTTGATATTAATTTCCGAGTTTGATTTGGTGAAGTGTTCATCTGTGTTAACAATTGGTGATGTCAATGTGTGTGTTGCAGAATCTAATAATGCAACAAGTGGACCACTCGGCAGGGGAGTTGATAAATATGGTGCAAGGGCTTCTTCGGTTTGATCCGTCAGATAGACTAACGGCTCGTGAAGCTCTGAGACATCCTTTTTTCGATAGGAGTCACCAGAGAAGATAAATAACCCACTGAGACATTCGATTTGACAGAGTGTAAATAAATAGAGAGATATATATATATATAATGATGTTTGTAGTGAGCCTTTTACCAAAGGTCAACCCCAAGAATTCTTAAATTAATTAAACAAATATGCTTAGATGACTCATTTTAAAGAGAGAGACTATAGTCTATCTTTGTAAACTTCATCATTCAACTCAAAAGTTCTAATTTTAGTAGTAATCTACGAGTAGAGATTGTATTTACTTGTAAACAGAAAGTGAGCAGTATACAGTCAATAACACTGCTAGGGTGATTGTATGGTTTCAATAAATAGTAATAGTTTCACGGGGCCGCAAAGATTGAAAACCGTATCTACATTGAATATAACGAAGAAAAGTATAATAAAAGCTAATACAGAAAAAATAAACGATGGCTTAATCTAAATTTATATACTCGCGGTTGATGGATGTTTATTTTATCGAATACAAACAGCAAGTAGTTTTATTTGTCGAAAAAAAAAAACACGACTTGCATTAAGATTTTGGAGTTGAGGATTATTTCTGTTTAAGCTGTTTCTTCGAAATTAACTCAAGTTCCGCCAATCGTCTCCTATCCGATTTAGCTTCACATTTGCTCGTTCCTTGTCCGATCCTTTCAAGCAGAGGAGACATATCGCAAAGCTCGACTGTTGTAACGTGTAAGTCTTTGTTTTACCATGAGCTTCTTGATTTTCCATATGACTTCCGTCTCCTTTCATGATCGAGCATTGACTCTATTATTATAACGGATTTACGAATTCTGAAGACTACTGTTTCCAAAAAATATCTTCAATTGCAATGTTCTGTGAATTTTTCTTTCAATTTTTTTTGTTTAAATTCGTGAGATAAACTTGAAGTCATGTGCCTGAACGTCTAAGTTTTCGAAATTCCTGGCCTTTTCTCTAATTGGTTTATATGTGAAGCTAAAATTTGTTTTTTTTTTGTAGCAAGTGTGCTTACATGCCTTCTGATGTTTACAGAGTAATTTGTTGATGGGTTCTGCAGCTGGACAACCTCTCTTCTCTTTTGGTGTTATTGCTGATGTTCAGTATGCTGATATTCCTGATGGCCGCTCCTTTTTAGGTGTTCCTAGGTATTACAGAAACAGCATTCTTGTCCTGCAAAGAGCTGTCCAATCTTGGAACCAACATGGAAACCTCAAATTTGTTATTAACATGGGGGACATTGTTGATGGTTTTTGTCCCAAGGATCAATCTTTGGCTGCCACTAAGAAACTGGTTAGTGAATTCGAGAAATTCAAAGGTCCTGTGTATCACATGATAGGTAATCACTGCCTTTACAATCTCCCCCGTGAAGAGCTGCTTCCGTTACTGAAGATCCCAGGTCGTGATGGCAATGCTTATTATGATTTCTCACCAACTCCTGAGTATAGAATTGTGGTGTTAGATGGGTATGACATCAGTGCTGTTGGATGGCCACATGACCATCCTAATACAATTGCTGCATTGAAGATACTTGAAGATAAGAACCCAAACTTTGACAAAAACAGCCCCGCTGGGCTTGTAGATGTTGAGAGGAGATATGTCAAGTTTAATGGTGCTGTTGGGGAGAAACAGCTGCAATGGCTGGACAGTGTGCTTCAGGATGCATCCAAATCAAACCAGAGAGTTATCGTATGTGGGCATGTGCCTATGAACCCTGGTGTGGCATCCAAAGCAGCCTTGTTATGGAATTTTGATGAAGTGATGAGCATTATACACAAGTATGACTCTGTTAAAGTTTGTTTGTCGGGACACGATCATAAAGGAGGATACTTTGTTGATTCTCATGGGGTTCACCATAGATCACTGGAAGCTGCCTTGGAGTGCCCTCCAGGTACGTATTCGTTTGGATATATTGATGTATATGAGAACAAGTTATCTCTTGTTGGTACTGATCGGATGCAAAGCACCGATTTTGAGACTTAGAGTTTTCCTGAATGATCAATAATCTTAAATGCAGAATGTGTAATTAACAACCCTTTTTATATGATGATTTGCTTCTTTTTACTTTTCATTATGATTGTAATTATACTCTAGTTCAATTGATTGGATACAGGTTATTTTCGTGAATTGCTATAATCCTTAACAAGGAATCTCTATCATATGATCTGTTTTGGGTGCAGTTGTGCATTAAAGGAAATCTCTGGCTAAAGATACCTTTTTGTAGCCTATAGCAAAATATAGGTGTAATTCTTGTGTGATGAACATAGATTTTCAAGTGATGGTTCTTCAGTAGATTCAGTGTAGATAACATAAAAGTATGGATAGTGTTTTGTATTAATTGTATTTTAGATCTCTCAGTAATGGTGAGAACTTGGTTAGCAGAACTGTTGGTGTTGTTATGTTGATTAGACCAAGCGTTCTGTTCAGCAGATACTGTATAGAGTTCTGTATTAAATTCATGGAGACAAACGATGATAAGAGCAGTAAATGGAAGGAAAATATCGGTATTTGATTATCGTTACTTCTTGGACTATTAGATAGTCATCTTGATTCTGATGAATGGTCAATGTGTCATGAAATAGGTCTCAACAAGGCTCATGAGTTGGTTGCAAGGGATTAAATCGTTTTAAGTAGCAGTTGCATAATGTCGCCAAAATATTGGATCTTAGTGATTATGGTACCAAGTTTAGGAAGAACGGAAATTGTGACCGTCGTGCTATTTTTTGGGTGATAGCTACACTTTAACGTCAAGTTCGTATTGGGATTGAATCGACCTGATATGCAGTGGCAACCCAGTTTGTAATATTCTCAACTCCTTTAATGGGTTTAGATTAAGTGTCTTGACAATGGTATGAGCCTAAGTTACATGAGACAGTGTCATTAGATCTTATAGTTTTTAAAATTCTAGATAAATTGCACTAATGCTTAGAGTTAGATTCTACAAAGAAGTGTTTTATAACACTATACTAGACCAGTAGGCCTTAGTTTATGTTGAGTTTAGTTAGTCCTAATGAGTGTTGTGTGTGTGGTGATCTAACCCAAAATTCAGAAATCAGATTGTCGGTTTGGGATCCATGAGGTCTAAGTAAGTATGATGAGGATGATGCTTTATTTTCCCTGGTTTGGGCATTGTTCTCCGCGCCTGAACACAATTCAATTGGTTCAAACTTTCAACTAGGTTTGTGTCGAGTAATGGCGTTTGAAATCTACCCCTTTTGTCCTTTGCATTGAATGATGGTTGGCTTAAATGTGCGGTTGATATTGGCATCTTGTTGGAATAAGCTAATCCCATATGACCGAGAAGAATAAATGGAGGAAAAAGAAGGTGAGTCCTTGCTACACTAAAAACTAAAACTGTTTTTTCATTCTCTTCTTATGTTTTGGGGGTATCGCATCTCAACGAGAGACTACAAAAACTGTAATTAAACTCATTTTGTTTCTAACTATGTCTAACACTTAGTTTGTCTTAAGCGAACCATTGTATTTCTGGCATTAATTATCTAATAATAAAAATAATTTCCGACCATTTAAAAACCATTAACTTTTAAAATGTTCATCATCACACTATATAAAGATAAAAAATATCGATTCAATTTTTTCATCAAACCTAAGTCATCGTAAAAAAAACAGTTTCTTCCTTATAAAATAGTTAAATTCAATGATGGCCATCAACAGTTTCTTCTTTGTCTTACTTCTCATATTCTCACTCATCGAGTCGAGGAGTGGAGCAACTAAAGCTAGACTCTTCACTGATCTCGAAAACTCACTCGAGGTCACCGCTAAACCCGTAAAAGATGGCCTAGGTTTGTAACTTTTCTTATCCTTTTATTACAATTGAAGTTTTTTCTACTTTTGTCCATAATTTTCCAATTATAAAACTACTCCGTGATTGCATTTAATGAAACGGCTCTCTAGCTTATTGAGAAAAACATTTAAAGCATCAATTTTTTTAGAAATTGATTATGGTTTAGAGAGAATAACTTAAGTACTTTATTGTGTAAGATTCAAATTCTAACTCTGTGATCTTTTGTGAGTTTTGTTTGATGCTGTGTAGCATATTAGGGTTATTTTCCCCCGTTTATACATCTTTATGTTTTTTTTTTTGTGTCAACTATAAATCTTTATACTTAATTTGCACATGTCTCTTTAGTTTTGGAAGGTGGAAAAGATGTTGTAAAAATAACATGGAAGCTAAAGTCGCTGGCCAAGGTCGATGCAGATGCTACCTTTAAGAAAATCGTAGTCAAGCTTTGCTATGCACCGATCAGCCAAGTTGATAGACCGTGGCGTAAGACCCATAATGAGCTTTCTAAGGACAAAAGCTGCCCTTACGAGATAGTGTCCAAGCCATATGACATGACCCCTCAATCACTTGACTGGATCATCGAACCTGATAACCCAACTGGAACCTACTTCGTACGTGTCTATGGAGTTGATGAAAATGGCCACAAAGTAGCATACGGGCAGAGTTCGGATGATGGAAGGACGACGAATCTCTTCAGCGTTGAGGCCATAAGTGGCTGCGACGTTTCGCTTGACAAAGCATCCATATGCTTCAGTGTCTTCTCCATTGTTTTTCTTTTAGTCATCTTTGTCAATGAGAAGAGGAAGGCCAAATTAGAGCAGAGGAGCGGAGTCCATTAGCATTGGGGTCATTGTTAAGTCGAATAAAGAATACGTTGTTTTTATGATCGTTTTCTTTTGGACCTTAATGTTAGAAATATTTCGTTTACTTTGTGTTTCGTTTATGCATTATTTGATTATCAAGTTGGAGCAAAATAAAATTGTACAATATATTATAGACTTCCGCTGGATGAAAAAAGTTTTGTTTTGTTTTATTTCTACATTAAATTTGGCTCACTTGAGATGAATATATATAGGCATATAGAAGATTATCGGCTTTTATCATTGGTTTCGAAATTTTTTTAAAAAAAGATGATTACGTAACAGTTAAATATAACAAGATACAACTGAAATGAAGGATTCAGAAATGCTAATACATAGAAGAATTTTACCGTTTGTTTTATTTCCTAAACTTTTCAGTAAATTTGTTTAAAAAAAAAAAAAAATTGTAGTGGGGAATCCCGCCTATTCCCGGATGAAGGGAAAAATGTGAAAATTGAAATTGACAAGTTTGGTTTTTTCCCAATCTGCACAAAAGCAAAAGCAACAGCAACAGCAACAGCAACAGCATGAGCACTCCCATGGAGATTGCCGAGCAAATCCCTATGGTGGAGGATACGATTACTCTTCCTAAAGCTTCCGCTGATTTCTCTCACCAAATTCACACTCAAGCAACGACTTTCCCTCTGCTAACAACCGTCGCTGACCCAATCAATCCTCCTTCGCCTCCTTCTTGCCTCCATGACAACAAATTTCTCGTATCTGGTATTATTTTTTCTCATTCCTTTCCATTTTTGCTTTTAGCTACTGAATCCTCCATTATCATCTTGCTTCTCAATATTGACCTTCTCTTTCCCTCTCTCTGTGTTTTGATTCTCCTATTATAGTTGAGGTTTGCTTAAAGTCCTCAAGCACCGCTCGTCTTGAGGATGTCAAGAGATCTGTTGAACGGTTCCTAATTGCATTTTCCTCTTCTTATTCTTTACTCTTTTTTCTTCTTTTTATTATGGGATATTTTGTATTTGCTCTAGAATGCTGGAGAAGAGAAGCATGAGCTATGTAGATGGATTGGTATTGATACCTGCAGACGACTTGTTTCTTGTTGAAAATGTGCAATCAATTTGCATTTGTGATACAGGTTTTTTTTTTTTTTTTTTTTTTTTTTTTTAATTTCGATCCCTTTTCTTTTATTCGCATTTCATGCTAACCACCTTTGTGAAAATTTAAATCTCTTTTCTGGGTTTAATGTTGCTCATATATACTTTTGCTTCTGTATCTAGAGGAATGGGTGAAAAACAATGATGTTCTCTTGTTCTGGCAAGTGAAGCCAGTTGTCCATGCCTATCAGGTAAATGCAAACCTTAGTGAGTTTAATAGGCGATGAACTTTTTTTCTTTCTTTAGGTGCCATAGGTACATGACTTTTTTATAATTTACATCCAGCTCATTGATGAAGGACCATGTGAGGACTTGAGCGCAGATGGACAATCTGCTAGCTTTAATGAATGGATTCTACCTGCCAAGGAGTTTGATGGCTTATGGGAAAGGTTTGTCTTAAACTATGCTCTTGCCATGGTTATAATGCAGTAATGGCTCTGAAACAATTTATTCTGTGGTCTGGATCTTCTTCTTGTGTAGCCTAATATATGAATCTGGACTTAAGCAACGGTTACTACGTTATGCTGCAAGTGCATTGCTGTTCACGCAGAAGGGTGTAAATCCAAATCTCGTTTCATGGAACAGGTAAGGAAAGTTGGCGTGTTTTTTGGTACATGCTATTCTCCAAATTTGCCTGGATGTTCTTCTTTATGGTTGCTTCTACTCAACAGCATGAGATTGTTTTGAAAATTTTAAGATAACTGGTTGCTTAGGAAGCCGGATTTGTTTGTTTCTTCTTTGCTGCCTTCATAATTTGTTATATTTTTTGCAGGATTATTCTTTTGCACGGACCACCAGGGACTGGCAAAACATCTCTTTGCAAAGCATTGGCTCAAAAGCTTTCAATTCGGTTCAACTCTAGGTCCTCTTCTGGACAAAACTTTTTTCTGTCTGAGTAATCTATACTGACTGTATTTTCTCGAGCTTCTATCTATGTTTATTTTGATTTATGTTTCCTTCATCAGATATCCACATTGCCAACTGGTTGAAGTCAATGCTCACTCTCTATTTAGTAAATGGTTTTCTGAAAGTGGCAAGCTGGTATGATCCAAAACTGTTCTTTCTTTAGCTCTTCTCTTAGTTTTTCCTTTAGCATGCATTGAACACGGTAGATCTGTTCAACAAGTTGATTTTCTACTTATGGATTATTGAACTTTAACTAGATTTGTGGCTACCTTTAGGCTTTATGTTTCAACTCAATGTAATTAAGAAAGCACATATAACTGCCACTTGATCTTCAAAGAAAAAGATACCTATTTTATTTATCACTCACGGCCAGTGAATTTTTAATACTCATTCTACTTTATCCACTGATCACAGCCAGTGAATTTCTGTCATGTCATAGTAATCTGTGTTGAGAATCTTATTTCATATCTGCTAATGACTTCACAAACTTCACCAACTGGTGTAAATTGATCAGGTCTACGTAGAAGAAAAGCTTTATTATTATGTTGTTCTCACTATGTATGTCTACGAATGTCACATTATAGGTTGCCAAGCTTTTCCAAAAAATCCAAGAGATGGTGGAGGAAGATGGCAATCTAGTCTTTGTTCTGATTGGTGAGTTGTGAGTTTTTCATATCTCTTTATAATTGCAGGCTTATGCTTCCCATTAGGCCTGAGATGGTTTTGCCTGCAGATGAAGTTGAAAGTCTTGCTGCTGCTCGAAAAGCTGCATTGTCTGGCTCAGAACCTTCAGATTCTATCCGGGTAGTCCACCTAGCTTCTAGGTTTCATATGCCTAGTATTTGCGAATTAACTAATTATTAATCCTCGAAGACCAAATCTCCGTATGTATTTGTTGCAGGTTGTGAACGCACTACTCACCCAAATGGATAAATTGAAATCAGCACCAAATGTGATAATTCTTACAACGTCAAACATAACTACTGCTATTGGTAAGCTGGTGGCCTATTTTGATCCTGTCATTAGCCTTATGACTGTATTTCTCTTATATAAATCCTTATTTTGATCTAAATAATCCTCAGCACTGAGTTCGTAATAGAAACATAACTTCACCTTGCTGCCAATCTTAATGCTTTACATTCTCATTTCTCAGTCTCTCTGAAACTGTATTTACCATTCGCGGTTTGTGGGGATTTCACACATCAATATTCTTGATGCAGATGTTGCTTTCGTGGATCGAGCTGACATAAAAGCATATGTTGGCCCTCCAACTCTTCATGTTCGTTATGAAATATTAAGGTCTTGTGTTGAGGAGTTAATAAGTAAAGGAATCATATCAAGTTTCCAGGTACCATAAACGAGCCACCCTTTATAGGTTTCTAGTTCCATCTTTTCCTTTTAAATAAACTGAAGGAGCAATGATTTCTTACAAGCTCCATAAAATCTTGGTATAGGGCTGTGATGGACTCTCTATTCCAAGCTTTTCAAGTTTGAAAGAAAAAAAGGCAAATGAAAGTGAGGTTCATGATACAAATACACTTCCTTGGTTCTGTAAACAGTTGATAGAAGCTGCAAAAGGGTGTGAGGTTAGTCTTTGGGAATACTTATGTACTGAACTACTGACCATTGGGCAGTGAGTCGGTGAAAATAAAAAAGAGAATACCCTGAAAAAAAATGCAAGTATGAATTTGGATAAACATCTTGATGTGCAGGGTTTAAGTGGGAGATCACTGAGGAAACTTCCGTTTTTAGCGCACGCAGCACTTGCAGATCCATACAGCCATGATCCGAGTAATTTCTTGTGTACAATGATAGAGACAGCTAAGAGAGAGAAGGCTGAACAGCCTGAATGACCAATTTTGTAAGGTCATTAACAAATAACAATGGAGATGGTTTGTTCAGAAAGTGTTATGCTAATTATTTGATCAATGCAAAAAAAAAAAAAAAAAAAAATCGACCTTATTACCAAGGCTCGCAGAAAAACACTAGCCCTCTTCTTTCTCTTAAAATTGAGTCACCATATATATTTAGCAATTAGCATGTTCTATTCATATATTAGTTTGACATTCTGTAAGACTCAACTCACTTTTGTCTCAGATTTCCATGGGAACACTGAAATCTCTTCATCATCTGAAATTAAGCCTATTATACCTTCTATATTAGCATAAACTTTCTAATTCAAGATTGAATCAAATAAAAATGTTGAATGGGGCTTCTCCTTCATCTCTAGCCAATGTATTAATTTAATTGGCTTATTCTTTTGTTTTTAGGAAGTTTCTTCACTTCTGTGGGGCCCAGTTTTGTTGTCTGTCAGAAACCAAATCATCTGTTTTTTTTGTCCAAAGTCATCTGAAAATCTAGAGGCTAAGAAAACCCAATGAATGAAAATAAATAATAACAAAAAAAAAAAAGGAAGAGACGAGACGAGTAGATTCGAACAAGAAACTTAAGGCTGACATTAAACCATACATAATAAAAGCTTGGAGTTGGAGCCCCACAAGTCCCAAATGGAGAAGAAGAGAGATGAGGAAGAAACGAGAGGCTAGAGATGAAAAGGAAGAAGAAGAGAAGAAGAAGAGAGTAGAGTTGATGAAAGCAGCCGCACAGGCTTGGCTCAGCCACTCCCAAACCTCAAAACGCACCGTTTTAGAGTTCGAGGCGCAAAGAAAACAAGCTTTTGTCAAAGGTAAGACTTCACGTTTCAAAACTGAGGCCTTGTCCATAAAGCATCATCATCATCCGTCGTTTTTGGATTGGGAATTCGGACAGTCTCTGTGGGATTCCTATGAGATTATTTCCGTCTATAAGAAGTTGGAACGCGAACTCACTTTAGAAGAACACAGTAACTTGTCTTCGGATAGTGTCTTCAAGAAGCAGAAGAAGAAGAATAGGGATAGCAGAAATAGCCTTAGGAGTTTGTTCGCTCGTTCGTCTTCAGGGAGCTTTAAACAAACTCATGATTAATGTCACTCCTTCAAACTTGTAAATTTAAAAAAAAAAAAAAAAAATGAATTCAATGATGTGTGTCTCCAATTTGCTCCTTTGGTTGTGCTCACAGTTGTACTTGTATCCCACTCCACAATCTCATGCTCGATACATGGTTTTGGTTGGAAGGTGGCAGTAGACGAAACCGGACTAAAATCCCTTACTATTCAAACCCCAAGTTTTTTTTTTATTAATTGTAGTTTTGGTCAACTCCAATGATAAGTAAAACAACTATCGAAAATAAAATCTTGCAGGCTTCTACTCAAATATAGAGAGATTTTTATGGTTATATCCGATGTTCGGAATCACAATATACTAGACACTACTAGCCTATCACAAGGACTTATTGCAATTCCCATGCTTACCCAAGTGATCGAGTGAAATATGAGAGCAAATGTTACAACGAAAGCTCTTCGCACCAACTCGCATGTAACAACAACAAAACTCTTAACCATTCCTAAAAGTAATTGGGGCAGGGCAGAATAATCTGTCGACAAAAAATAAATCGAAACTGGAAAGAAAACATCCACTGTAATATAATAATAGTTATTTCAGATAAGGAGTAGCATCATATCCAACGCTAATCAAAGGAATACATCAAGTGGCCCACACGAAACCAGAATAGAAGAGAACCAGGTTTTATTTATAATAACATAATTTATCCTGATTGATAGATAGATTAGAGTTTGCTATGAGTCATTAAGCCTCCTTCTGCCCTGTGAGGAGATCCATCACTACGCCTTTAATGCTTCCATTGTTCTTCTTCAGCAGCCTCTTGTTTGTCACATCATCACAGAAGCCCTGAAAATATCACAACATTTTCAACATCTAGTCTCTTTATTATATCTTAATTTACAAAAGTGCACACACTTACCATCTCTTGTAGCTCCTCTAGGATAGGATCCCACTCGTTAACTCCACAAAGTGCATCAACCGACTGCTCCAAGTTGTACTCGTTGTCCCTCAAGATCTCCTTGTTCAAATCTATCTCCTTGAAACCCATTTCCTCGAGCTCCTTCAGCATTGTTATCTCCACGTCATTCTTTTCTATATCCTCTTGAAGAGGAACTGATGTGTCTTTTGTGGGTGAAGATCCACCACCGTACAATACCTCAACAGTAGGCATATTTGGGAACTCGACCATATTATTTGATGAAGAGGATGATGATGGAGTAAGTGTGCGAGGAACAGCAGGTTGAGAGTCAGCAACCAGCGGCAGGTCCACTTTTTCAGGGATTTGTGCTCCCTCAACTTCACGTTCTAGATCAGCACCATTCACTGTCACAGGATTAACGCTGGAGTTGCCAGGCTCATGATTTACATTGATCCTTGTAGATGCTCTTGAAAATGTTTCTTCAGGGGAGACATTCAAGTTCAGTCCATGCAACTCATTCACAACAGAATCCTTCAAAGATGCATCAACCTGACCACACAACAGAATAAAAGGTATCAAAGACATTTTAATAAAGAGAGACGAAAATTCAGGAAAAATGCAGGAATAGTACGTACATGTATCAACACCCAAACACGTTGCCCAAATTTAGCACCATTAGACGAAGCCATCCTCCAATAAGATATGTATCGACCAGGTAACTCTGGTGCAACAAAATCAACAGCGACGTCAAGCTCACAGTTAATAGGCACACCCCCATCTGGAATCTGCCAATCGTAAAGACAAACAAACAGCTATTGTCACTTTGTGCAGAGAAGCAGCTAACTCAAGCGACTGAGTGTAATTCAAAAAACATAATTGATCTGTAAGTGGAACATAAGGGTAAGAATCGAGTAAAAGAATTGAAAACTAAGGATATAGTTCCTAACCTGTAAATCAACCGACAATGAGTTACTGAATCTGTCCCCACCGATCCAGACTATTTGTGTGCCATGCGGCCACACCAACGAACCATTGTTTCTCATTTTCCAAATCTTAGTGAATGGAGCGGATGGAGCAACAACTGTTCCATCAAGTACATTCACATCAAGGACAAAGCGACTGTCTAGCTTAGGCCGAGTACACCGGAAATGTAAACCTCCATGGGGTGGCTGGGAAACAGGGTGGTTCAGCCAAGGATTTGACATCTATATGAAAAAGGAAAGGTAAGAATTCATGTAGCTATAAGAAAGAAATATCAGAGAGAAAAGAAAAAGAAAAAAAAAAGGAATCTTAAAAATAGTAGAGGAGCAATACTTGGCTAAGTTGTCCTCTAAAAGGATGTAGATGATGAACTGATACGGGCTTATCGATTCTTGTGTAATCCTCCTCATTACCCATTACCGAAAAGCAGATGGTGCAAAGATCGTAGTCTTCCTTGCTGCAAAAAGTGCACCAGAGAAACAAATAATTAACAAAATTTCTAAGTTCTAACATGTTTATAAGTTTCTACAGTATCAAGTTAAAAATTCCTTACACTTTAGACTTAAATCTAGGCCCAGTTATTGGAAGAACTCCACATCCATCACAACGAATTCCCTTATGAAAGACACCCAATGAGTTCCAGTAATCACCATTGCTGCTCTTTTTGGAATGACATACACGGCGTCCATGCTTGTTGAGGCTAATTGGATTTGGACTGGAGTCATTCAGAGTACTGCCACGAAAGGGACACTCGTTGAAACTAGCACCCAGTCCAAAAGGGGTTGGTACATGACCAGAAATCTTCGAATCCGGTTTTCTTCCAGCCTGGTTACTCTCAGAGATATCCATCTTTTCACCAGATGAAGGAACCTCCCTGCTCAGAGAAGGGCCTGAAGAACCAGGCTTTGTAACAGGTGCAGAAGGATTACTTTCCTGAGGGATTGAGAACTGGCCTAGCTTGGAGATGCAATCAAGCATCTCACCAACTACAGGATTAGAAGTTGCGGCTTTCGATGCAACGTCGTTAAATACCTTGGATAAGGTATCACGCATTGGGTTAGGTACAGCCATGAGGACATCATTTATACCCTTTTGGATTATGGAAACCGGGGTTTGGCTGTTAGGTATACCCGCAGGCGTTGAACTTCCACTACTCTCTGGAGCAATAGAGTTAGTGGGCATGCCGGAGTTCAACTGCACATTGATCTTTAAGAACTTAAGACGCTGATTGGTAACATCAGAAAGGTCAGTGTCATCAACGAGGGCCACCATATCTCCATCTTCATCAGAGTAAGTCAGGGAAAACTCAGCATCCCTGGGAAGGCTAAAGAGATGAGCGATCTTTTCCTTAAGAGAAGCCATGTTAAGATGTAGATGTCCATTAGCTTGAAGAGGGACCCTGAAGCGCCTAAGCACACCAGCATAGCTCACCTGCATGATCAGAAACAAAGATATATAACTAGAAGGAAATAAACAAACTATACAAGATCAGATTGTTGCGTTAAAAGAAAAATTTGCAGAATCAAAATAACAGATGTGGCATACTGGTCAAGTTAAGTTACTAACAAAAAAAAAAATCAATGAAACAAATTGAAAAGGTTGATGATCCCGATCAAACACCTTGATACTGATTAGAATACCAATTCATGATTTTCCGATAGTAGAAAGAAAAACTCGAATAACGCGTTAATTTCCCAACACAGAGATGAGAGTCGATCAATAGCGAAATTAAAAAAAAAAAAAAAAAAAAAAAAAAGTGAGGATAAGAAAGGTTGTGTACCTTGACGACGAGTGAGGTAGTAGTAGAATCCATCGGGTGATAGCTTTTAGATCAGCTGAAGAGAATGAAAAGGAAGAGGAAGGAACCCTAAAATTCCCAAAAGAGAAGGAAGAAGATTATGAGAGAGAGAGAGAGAGAGAGAGAGTCGGAAATCGGAAAAGATTTATCAATCGAAAGAGAAGAAGCGTACCCGTAATCCGCTTATATCGTCAACAACCCAACTACTATATGTCTTGTAGACACACCCGTCCGTCGCGATTATATATATATATATATATATATATAATCAAATCCCACGACCTTACCTTATTATTATTTTTCTTTCTTTCATTTTTTTTTTTTTACTTAACCAATAAGATAATGACTTTTCTGGTTTTATTTGGCTTTTTCATCAAGATTTGCCAAACCGACAACTCCAAGTTAGCCAAAATCATAGATACAATACATTATCAAATCTCTCATTCAATTATTTTATTATTGGTCAGGATTCAGGAATCTACCAATTATAACTCATCCAATTAATTGAACAGTCTCTGCTTTGAGTAACAAAGCACACAGTTTCCAACATCCAAACTCTGAATTCTGGTTACTAGTTCGACAGTTAGGGAAACCAACAGATCATACAATGTCTTCTGTTACTAGAAGTTGGGATTGTCATACGAATAAGATTTTCTCAAAGGGCAAAATCCAACTACTTGGTACTTGGAACACTTGTTTTGTGATACATCATTTTGTCTACGCGTCTAAGGAACAAAAAATGAATCAAAGTAGGCAGTGTTAGATGGTTCCCACTCTGAGAAAGAACTATAGGGAAAAAAAACCCAGCAATAAAAGCAACGGCTTAACGAAACAGGTCGGTCCAATTGCCAGCAAATGTATAACAAAAGACTACAGTTGATATGCATATCCAAACAAGTCTCTGAAATGTATAAATAGACCTTGAGCAAATATTTTGTTTTATCTGCCAATACATCCTCAGATGTGTCTTCTCTCGCAATCACCCAAGCTGCCTACCAAATAGCTTCCTCAATCTGTCATATCTCAAACAAATCATCCTCAGCATCGAGGCTCTTACTACCTAATAACAAAAGAGGCCAATCTTAGTTTCTCTCACCTGTTAATCCATGACCCGTCCCAGCACTAGTACCCCTTTGCTGTTGGTATCCACCATGTCTTTGTTGGCCCTGTCTCTTCTCCCTGTATCTTGGACCTTCTGTCTGAGAACTGTCTTTCAATTGTTCTCTATTACGCTCTCCCTCATAAGTCTGAGACCCAACAGGTTTGTACTCATAATGCATATTTTGCTTCTGTCTATCTCGGTTTGAAGGTGGCCTCTGATGGAGATGGTGCATATTCTCTTGCGCTGGTAAACCCCAACCTCCTTGTGACTCCTGCCCTCTTCCAAGCCTTCGACTCTGCCCTGTGTTCTTAGGGAACATACTATTTGGATTTTGTTCCACCTGGACCTCCTTATTGGTAGGTCGGTTTTGCAGCTGGGCCTGTGTATCAACTGATGTCTTTTTCTGTTCTGTATTAGATCCTTGATGCTCGTATCCAGCAACATCTTTTTTCTGAGATCCATAAGATTTTTCCCTTGTATTTTCACGACCACCATACTTACCAGTCCTATTAGCTGTGTGCCACACATGATCCCCAGGGCCACGACTTTCTTTTGAAGTAATAGGCAGATCTGGTTCACTTAACCCATGGCCAGAGTGCTGCATATGAGCTTTATTGGGATCCCTCTTATTGGCTTTTTTAGGATCACCATAGTTACTTCCTCCATCCTTATTGCTTCTGAAAGCATGCTGCTTACCGTGGACGCTCATTCCTTGATCTTTTCCAACAGTTCTTGCTTCCATTTCTTCGGCGGCAGGGTAAAGCGTTTCAGGAGTCATATACCAGCCATCGTTCCATCCATCACCTCTACATGTGGTTTGATCCTTGGCAGCAATTTGTTCGGTTTTGTTACTAGAATGATGGTTCACTGTTCCTCGGATGGGCTGATTTGAGGTCACATTTTGTCCATTCTCCAAAGCTTTAGTAGGTGCTCCAGAACCTCTCTGTTGCCATGATCCTTGTTCTCTACCATGCTTGCCCTGCCTACCACTCCCGTGTCTTGACTTTGAAGGAGACCCAGATTTCCCTGCAGTTGAACCAGAAGCTTGGAGAATTCCTGTACCTTCACCTCCACAACTTTCTTTTTGGGAAACATTCTCCAACATATCTGGAGCAGCAGTTACTAGATTTTTACTGATGATTTGGTCAGCCATTTCCTTTACTATGGGCTTCGCTACATATCTTTCAATCTCCACTCTTTTGCTTTTAGAACTAGTCTGCCCTTGATGAAGACTCTTCGAAGAGGTGCCAAACTCAGGGACAGTAATCTGACTCCCTACACCTGCGGAGACATCAGCTTTCTGCTGTGGATGTATCGGAGCCCAAACAACAGCATTATTGCCAGGAAATTTCTCTGCAGGCTTATTTACTATTGAGTTTCTTTGAGTCCTACGCAAATGTTGAGATTTCCAGTTGTTTTTTGCTCTGCTTTGGGATTCTTCATTGGTGAAGGCACTGATTTGCTCAGAAGAATCACCAGACGCTTTGATATCCAAACTTGGAACTAAAACAGACCCCAGCTCTATTTTAGCTGCCCTTGCCCTACCAGTCTCAATTGACTCATCTCCCGATTTTTTTTCTTTTCCAGGGGCAACTCTTGCCATATTCATCTTTGTGGTCTCTTCAGCTTTGTGCTTTTTCTTACCATTCTTGTTATTTTTTCTTTTCGTGAAAGTTGACTCGGTTGAAATGCTTGACATTGCTGGCACATCTGAGTTATGGCTTAGAATACCTTCATTAACAACCTCCGGATGTGGAACAACATCAAGCACCTCTGTAGTAGCCCCAGAGAAAGAGCTCCCTGCCGTTTTTTTCTCAAATATAATATGTTGCTTCTGCTTATAACCCAAGCGCTTCTGTTTTGAGGCCGCACCATCACGATCCCGATCACGTGAAAGATTATCCTGTTGAGTAGGGCCCAAATTATTTGCATGTTCTGTTGAAGTCATCGCGTCTTCCATTGGGGTTGTTTCTAATTCTCTGGTAGGTTCTATAGACTTTCCATCTGCAACAGTGGTCTGTATCTCAAGAGATGAACGGACATGAACATTATCTGAGTTTGATGGCAAACGTGCAGGTGAAAAAGACCCAGGATCTTGAGAAGCATTAGATGCAGCTTCCAAGTTGTTCACTGAACCCTCATCAGATACTTGGGAACGTCTATTCAACTCTTCTAGTTTTGCAAGAGCCTTAGCCCGCTGATCTCTTGCTCTTTCTTCCTCCTCTTTTTGCCTCTGTTGAGCACGCTGCCTGGCTAACTCTCTCATCGTGGAACGCTTTATGAGAACATGTCAAACACTCAGTCAAACCAAAAAAGGATGACTACAAACAAGAGAAACAAGAAAAACAGTAAAGTCTAGATAACAATGAGAATCATATGAACTAGTTTATACCTGGTTATCGTTAGGGTCTACAGATATTCCAGACCCAGGCCTCCTGATGGAATTGTTATCTAAAGATTCACCTACATTAACGCCGGGAAAGGTTTCTGAGTTTGTAGCTAAAGTTGCACGGGAGGAGCCTGACATAACAGCTGTCCTCCGCCAACCATCATTGCCTTCACTATTCACTCTTTCTTTGGTCTGAAGATCTGCTCTGCCTTGAGTCTGTTGAGTAGGTCTCCTGTAGGTACTAACATCAATACTTTCCTGACATAAAAGAGGACATAACTGGCCAGAACGCTATTGAAATTTAATAACTGACCTGGAAATGCCAGTTCCACTCATAGCTGCCGGCTCAGCATTTTTGTTTGTGGCAGGATCACCTTGATTATAGTGTAATGAGTTCTTACTATCACTTGCATGACCAATTCGAGGATTTCTTGTTGAATCTTTATTTCCAGAATTCCCAGAATGTACGACAGATGAAGCATTTTGCCAACCATCATTATTTCTAGTTTTAGCATTTAAGCCCTCTATTTTCTGAATCAAACTGGAATCTTCAGGGGCGGCGTTTTCAGCCTTAGTTGGTTGTGCCTCACAGCTTGTCTCATTTCTGTTCTCTCTCCTCTCGTTTCTTGAAGTTTGCATCTGTTGAGCTACCTTCTCTGCATTTGGGAGCCTATTTCCTAGATTTTCTTCTCGCTTTGCTTCATTGCCCCCAAACCTCCCATCTTGGGGCTTTAAGAGAACCTTGTACGGCCTTTGTGTTTCTTGAGAATGTGATGGCTCATTCCGTTCCAAAGATACTGAGCTTCCAGGCGTATCATATCCACCTTGACCAGAATGATTGTTATAAGCGTGAGGACCAGAAGGCCTACCTGCAAATGGTAGGTCTCTGTTACTGGGATTGCCATACGCCATGGGAGGACCATAGTAGCCTTCATATGGCACTGGACCAAGATAATACCCAGGCCTAGTCTGCATCCTTGGGTGAACATAAGAGTCAAGCATTGGAGGTCTGAACATTTTTTCATTAGTAGGGTGATTACTCCTAGGACCAGCCCCATGTCCGGGAGCAGGCGGAACTTGCGGAGGATAAAACGGAAACGGATCCATGTGAAAACCCCCAGGACCCATTGGGGCACCATATGGGTGATTACCTCTGTACCAGACACCACCTTGATGATTATTAACAGGAGGCCCACGCCATGCATCATATTGATGAGGAAAATTAGCATTAGGATAAGAGTGTGAACCACGGGAGTCTAATTGCCCTTCCTCTCTACAGTCTCTAGGTGCATCGTCACTGTATGGGTGATTATCTCTTCTCCAGGAATTGACATCTCCAATCCTTTCATTGGCTTCTGCAGATAAAAGACAAGACATGGTCAGATGAATAGCCAAAGAGCAATAAGAAGAATTCACATGAAAACCTGTGAGGGTAACATTGCCCTCTCCTAAGGGACAATTATTAATCAAACACATAAGTAACTCTTGAAATGAGATGCCAACATCTGTTTTATATCCCCAAAACATAGAAAAAGAGATTTGAGAATTAGAACCTTCGGTGCAATCCACACCTCGCTCTTCCACAGATATTCCAGACGAAGATGTAGGACGAGCCTGAGGTCCAGCATCTGCAAATTCGTAGTTTCTAAAAGCCATGTCTAACGTATCTACTACATAAAATCACATTACACTATATATAGTAATCCTAAGACCCTCAGCAAGCACATATTAAGAGGCCATCTATGATCATGAAAGTATTCAACCAACAGAAAGCCCGAAGCACCAGTCCCCGAAAGTTTTTAATTTTGTTGAAATAACTATGTAGAAAAACTTTCTCAACGGAATGACATCTAGAAGTCCTCTGTTCTAAACATACAAATTGCTGATTATATTATTGAAAAGACCACAGAGCTATTCTGAAATGAAAGTACTGTAATGCATGAATGACAATAAATTTTAGGCTTCATAGATGATACCTTGTGGCTTTGTGCTCTTTTCAGAACTTTCTTTATCAGCACGAAGGGAAGGAAAATCTCCAGAAGTCAAAGAAAACCCATCATTTTTTGTTGGAGCAACTCCCTGTAGAGAACAGTGAGAAATATTGAAGAGTGAAGATAATTTAATCGTACATAATGCAAAGTTGGGTAAATTGAACACACTATCCTACAAAAAACATTGAAGACATGGAGTTTGTCAAATAATCATGAGCCCCCTTCCACCAAATCCATTTCCCAATAATAATTACAAAATTGCTTGTTGGAAAGCATGTGTCACTAAGTTGCCAGATCATCTTACCCACTACAAAACCTTTCTCTAAGAGAAACAACAAGTACCCTAATTTTTTTTTTAAACTCAGCATTCCAATCTTGTTCCCACAGAAAACCCAATGACATTACAGTTAACTGTCTCACAAAGATAAGACCTTGTGTGTTTTTGTTACAACAAATCACAAGTGAAGAGGAGATTAACATGGAGCTCAACAGATGTAAGGATACAAAAAGGATATTGATGATGCTTAACAGAGTCACGATAAATAATAGAGATAATTAGCACCGTACCCATGTTGCAGAAGTCTCTGATACGGATTCGGCAAATCGAGATAACTGGGAACTTCCAGGTCTAGTATCTGCACTATGTGGACGCTGTAGGGCAACTGATGCCTGATTAGATGGAAATACCCCGGATGCTGATGAAGGCCGAGAGTTAGAATCCCATAATACAGAAGAAGATTCATTTGCTTTGTTACTATCAGCAGTTGAAGGTCGAGTGACACTTCCACCAGAAGAAGGGCGATTACTGAGGTGGCTTGGTGAACCAGGGCCACTTTCAGTCCGTGGTGACAATGATGATGTCCCCCAAGCATTCAGTGATGATTTACTACCCCAACTGAGGGTTCCCCTGCAATAAATGTCCAGTTAAACAATCTAAATTAGAAGACAGACAGAAAAAAAATGGCATCTGAAACAGACAAACTTACTTTGGAACAATTTCTACATTCGGGTCAAGGCCTTGATTCTCTAGCCTTAAATTCAGAGAAGAAGTGGTCAGAGGCCAAGATGATATATACGTGAAGACTAAATATTATCATGCAAATCAAATACCTTTGGCTTGGTAAGTTAATCGGTTTTGGAACAGCAACCTTTCCTAATATAGTCATCCCACTTCTTCTTGTAGCACCCCATCTGCTAATTAATCCAGCAAATGTAATTGGTTAACAAAGCAATGATCTGAGATCACCACAGAGGATACAAAACTCTTTAAGTTAAAGAGAGCAAATTGTAAATGATTACATATATAAGTAATAACTTTGCTAAAAAAATCCAGTATATTATAATATGTTTTCTAAACATAATTAAAAAAAAAATCTCCTCAATTAAGCAAAATGATGACGTTGCAGCTCAATTGTCATGTTGAATACAATTATTCTACACTTTAAACGCAAGCATACAATTATTCTACACTTTTAACGCAAATACAATGAAAGCAAAGGTCTTAAATTTTCCTTCCATACATGCTGAATGACAAACGTGCAAGCAAGCTCTTTCAAAGAAAGAAAAAACAAACACAGGTGACAGGTATTAAAAAGGGAAAATTGAAAACAAGCAATTCATATTAAGAAAAGGCCACATCAAAAAAAGAAATCATGCAGGCATCACGAAACGAGGCCAAAGGATAACCGCTTAACCCAGAATTAATACACAGAAAAGTTCATGAAAAAGATTAACTTGAAAGGAAAGAACAGAAACCTTCTATCTCCTGTCGTGCTAGAGGTCATTATAAAGCAGCTACAAGATTCAAATGCACTTCTTGAACCTGTAAGGCACATGCAGAATAAGATTTACAAATGAAGTTGCAAGCTCAAATACCAAATAATCAAACAAGTTTCTTTTTTTTTAAACAAGTTTTGAAATTTCGCCAATAAATCAACGAGCATTAACAAAAAAAAAAGGAGATGTCTTTAAAACATACAAATGTATCCACCAAAGCCAATCAGGCTCTACAAAAGGACCCAATCACTTCAACAAGGGACACATACTCTTTTAGTCGATGATTTCTATTAAATAGTAACTCAATTCTTCTGGAAACTAAAACTAGGAGGGAAGCCGATGAAGAGAAAGCACTGAGCAAAGGGAGAAATAGAAGAAACTCGTTTGAATTGAGAGGGTGCTCGCAAACCCTAGAAATTGTAGGAATCCAAAAAGGGGGAGGTAGATCGGATGATGCCCTAGGTGATGATTGAAAGGAAAAAGGAAGGTAAAGGAGAAAACAAAGGATCTATGGAGAAAATACGAAAACAAGTGAAGCTTTACGTTCTACGGATTGGTTGAATTGAAAGACGAGAAAGCCTCCAACTTCAGGTTCAGGGCTGCACGCTTTGCTCACCTTTTCTTTTCCTTTTTTTTTTTTAATATTTATTTCCTGTAAATGGTGACCCATTACATTACTACGCAACGCTTAATACAAGTTATTTGACAAAAACAAAAAAAATTACATCACTATATTAGGATATGCATCATTTATTTACTATGTAAATCGAATCTTGAAAGATACACGTAACAAAAGTTTCTTGTCAAAAAACAAAAAGAGTCAAAAGACGTAACAAAAAAGTTCATAAAATTATTATTTTTGGATAAACCTCTATTATCCGGCCCATATAATCTTTGATAAACCCTTGACGATATTGGGCCGTCACAATCTGAAACTTTTGGTCCATTAATCATTTATCTATCCTATTCTTACCCAAAATATGTTCTTACAATAATAATAATTCACCCTAGATTTGTAGTATCCGCTAAAAATAATGTCTACGGCAAATATTAAATTAAATAGTCAATGAGCCTAGCTTATCTAAAATCTAATTCAGAAGAAAATTCCGAATAAGACGTGAAAACTGAGAAGTGACGTAAATGTAGAAAATATTCACTTAAAAAGCATACGCTAGTGGTCTCATTCGGTTCATGTACTGTCGTTTCCAAGGTCTGCCATTGACAAGCAAAAAAAGCTGAAACTCTTCACGCTAAAGGCAAAAGTCCAAATTTTAAGTTATCAATGGGAAAATACTTTTTTCGCAGAGAGAAACAGAAACAAAAACAAAAATTAAGAGCTTCGACCTAATCACACATTACATTCTTCGTTTTCAGCTTACAGATAAAGCATTCCAGCGACCCCTTCACTGTCGGCAAATTTGAGTTTATTCAACCACCTCTTCATATTTGACAGGTATCTGTCGTTTATATTTTCATAGGTTGTCTCGGTTTATAATTTGTCTGCGAGGATTAAGGTTCCAGAAAATATTAAATAAATCACGATTTTTTACTTGTGTATGAGTTAGGTTCATAATTCAATATAAACATTTAGTAACACATGTTTTACACTTTATCGGTTGAGATTCTTCAAGGGTTGTTTTAATCTCTCTTGAATTCATAACTTCGATTAGCAGCCAAAAAGGTTCAGTCTCATTGGAACGCACTTGGTTTTTTTTTTTCTTTTTTTGTGACCTTTTGTCAATGAAATTCGATATTATCTATACTATTTATTTTAAAGCTCGTTTTCCAGCTATCTCACTCTGCTTCTAGGTTCTCTTCTTCTTTAAGCATTGTTTCTTCTTACTGGTTTTGTGTTTTCAGTTTGGAGATAAAATGGAACAGATTCCAAAGTTTCTGTCTTGGAGGAATATGTTGACTCTCTCATTGGCCCTGAACTTTAGCTTCATTCTAAGGATTTTGAAGGGTGATGGAGAAGGAGGAGATTCCTGGGATAAAACGGCTTCTGTTAGCATATGCCCCACCACTGCCTCAGGATCTTCTTCAGCATCTTGCAACTATAGCAAGATCGACAGAATTATTAATCTCAAACTGTAAGTTTCTACTTCTATATTTACTTATTTCTCTCTTTCATGTTCTTAGATTACAAATTGTGTAACAAATGTTCTTATCTTATCATTATGGTGGAATTTTGATTGCTTGGAAATTATTTCTTGGTTTGTCAGATTAGAAAAAGTGTATTAATGGCGTATCACCTAGAATCTATAGATAAATCTCTCCTTATACATGCTTGATTGCTTTGAAAGCCACTGATCATAGGCATATATATAGCAAGGGAATCTGGATTATCGTTTTCAGCACGCAAATGAAACTCCAAGCTTTAATGCCATAATCACCATTACATTTTAAATACAAACTTCAGGAGGGGCAAAATAGTCAATCGACCTAAAGAATTCGATTTATTTTTCCTGGTTGGTCTTCATTGACTGACTTGCCTATATTTTCTAATAATATATATTGCAAGTTACTGTAATTATGTCCTAGTTCTGTGTATACTTGATTTCCCTAACGTACGCCGCTAGTTTGAATATTTGTTCTGTAGTTTACACCATTATAAATCGTCAAAATCTTTGCATAATGATCATGGTGGTCCATTTGTTTTCTTTTTTGGGAATGTCTATATTGGTCATAAATATCAACTATTAAAGTATAAAAAGGTAAGTTGGAAATGGGCCATTCTTCAATGTTATTGCAAAGTAAAGAACAGAGAGTGACCCTTTTTAATATAAATATGAATATGAATTGGTATATGTGGAATGTTGTGAGATGAAGAGTTTATTGTGTGATGTTCCTTTTTTGGATGCTCGATATTATTTTAGTTACTGGTAGCCAATAGACTGAAATATTAAGTTTGGGAATATGAAACTGTTTTGATTCTTTCCAATTGCATCGTCAGGGAAAAACTTATAAATAGGCAAAATGACAAGTATAGAAGGCCCACATATTGGTGGGCATGGTTGTGCATACACAAATATTTCGTGTCCTTTGAGAATTGAGAGAATCCAAAGGACTACTTTGGTGTTATATTTTTATGCTTTCCACTAAAGAAATGACCCTCAAATTCTCTACCTCACCTTCTAGCTTTCATTGACCCATCAAAAGATTAATTCCTGTCATACTGTATGCTACCTTTATGCAGTGGCGATCCAACGGTGTATGAGAGATATTGGCAGGAAATGGGAGATGTGACAACAGTGGTAATACCTGGATGGCAATCTCTTAGTTATTTTTCTGATATAAACAACCTTTGTTGGTTTCTTGAGCCAGAACTTGGCAAAGAGATTGTAAGAATACATAAGGTTGTTGGGAATGCCGTAACACACGACCGCTTTATTGTTGTTGGCACTGGCTCAACACAATTGTATCAGGCTGCTCTCTATGCTCTCTCCCCACATGACGACTCTGGTCCCATTAATGTAGTCTCAGCTGCACCATATTATAGTGTGAGTCATATTCTGAGTTGTCTGAAACTATTTTTCTAGCTTTCTTGATTTCCTTTAGCACATATATCAATTTAACATGTATAACCGACTTGGTTGTAGTCATACCCGTTGATTACTGACTGCCTCAAATCTGGTTTATATCGATGGGGCGGAGATGCAAAGACATACAAAGAAGATGGTCCATACATTGAACTTGTTACATCTCCAAACAACCCTGATGGGTTCTTGAGACAACCAGTAGTGAATCGTAGTAAAGGTATTCTGATCCATGATTTAGCTTACTACTGGCCGCAGTATACACCGATAATATCAGCAGCCGATCACGATGTAATGCTCTTTACTGTTTCAAAGAGCACTGGCCATGCAGGGATGCGCATTGGGTATACATTCTTGTTACATTTTGCTCTTGTGGGATGGGAACAAAACTATAAAACAAGTATCTTAAACCTTACATTCTTTGTTCATTATGCAGATGGGCTTTGGTGAAAGACAGAGAAACCGCGAATAAAATGACAGGGTATATAGAACTCAACACGATTGGGGTTTCAAAGGACTCGCAGCTTCGAGCAGCCAAGGTTCTGAAGGTTGTGTCAGACAGTTGTGTGAATAAAACGACCAAATCCTTCTTTGACCATAGTTATGATGTCATGTCTGAGAGGTGGAAGCTACTAAAACAAGCAGCGAAGAGTAGTCAACGTTTCACCGTTCCTGATTTCGCCTCTCAACGCTGCAATTTCCTTGGCAAGGCTTTTGAAGCACAACCAGGCATGTAGAAAGAAAAACAAAGAAAATGATTGTAGAGAACCTTTTTAACATTTGATTTGGTGTATATTGTGCAGCTTTTGCATGGTTAAAGTGTGAAGAGGGGATTGTGGATTGTGAGAGATTTCTAAGAGAGGAGAAGCAAATTCTAACGAAAAGTGGAAAGTACTTCGGAGATGAGCAAAGTTATGTGAGAATAAGCATGTTGGATCGAGATACTAACTTTAACAATTTCCTACAAAGGATTTCATCTTCCTTTAACTCAACAATGTAAGTGCATGCATGTGATGATTATCTCTGTCATAACAAATATTGTAACAGAGTTTGCTCTGTATTACTGGTAATTTGAATAATGTGAAGATCAAGACCAATTCATCGAACCAACTCGGATGAAAGCACGATCATTCATTCACTACCGAGCGTTTGTTCAAGTGTCATCGGCATGTACAGTCTTGGTTCTAATCTCTTGAAGGATCAGATCTAACTTTTGATAGCTTTCTTCGGTTTTCAACTCCAACCTAAGGTAATTACTAAAAGACATCTCAATAACGCTGCTTCGATATTCCGGGAAAATTTGAGCTGAAAGTTATTGGTCCTCAATTTTTTAAAAAATAAATTGGTAGCAGTATCTTCTTGTTTTTAAATGTTTTGATTCAAAGCGGCACAAATAACCAGATGTAAAGTAAATTTTTATTTATCCATATGATAAACACATATGTTTGCTGAATTAAAAAAATCCGCCTTAAAATAGAAATATATAATACAAATTTCAAAAAAGAAAACAGATATTTGTCTAGGCAAGTCTTTGAATTTTGGATATTTATAGGGAGTGTTTGGCTCTATCTAGTGGTGGCTACGAAACGAATATTCGAGATTTTCAGTAGAACCGGATCCATCGGATCTGAAGAATTGAAGATCCGATCTGGATCCGTTAATATCTGCAGATATCCGGATCTGCCAAAAATAAATAAAATTTTTAAAATTATAATATAAAATTATTTTTAAAATAAATTAAAAATTAATTTAAATATCATAAAAATAATTTAAATTATTTTTTAAAAAATATCTTAAAACATATTTACTTTGTAAAGTTTATAAATACACAAGTATTTCATGTAAAATTTATTTTTATTATATTTTAATTAATTTCTATTTACTAAATAATATATACTTAAATATTATACATATATTTTAAATAAATATTATACATAAAAACAGATCCGGATCCGATCCGGATATCCAGAGTTTCAAAATAAAATATCCGGATCTAGACATCTCAGATATCTTATTTTTCGAATCGGATTAGAGTGAATCTCGGATCAGATCTCGAATTTTAGATATTTTGCCTAGACCTAACCCTATCGACACCTTTACTAGCTAATTTACAAAACTAGCTCACTAACTATTTGATTGAGTTTTAGCAAAATTAATTTCTCTGTTTCAAAATCTTATAAGAATTAAACTAACAAAATAGAAAACTGCGAGAACACCCAAAAAGAACTCTAGAAATGTCAAGTTGTACAAAATTCTCATTATTGAAACGCCTTGATACCATTTGCTCTAAAAAGCTTATTATATTCATGGTTGCACATTTTTTTGTATGTTTACATTCTAAATTAAAATCTTTAAATTTTCTCACATAAAGTACCATTTAATGTTTTAGTAAAAAGTTTCAACCAATTATAAAATACCCACATATTAAAATTAGTAAGAAAACATCAAATAAAATTAATTTTGCATAGAAATAAAAAATGAATAAAATAACTAAAAATCTATAACATCTTTTAAAACAAAACAGGAGATCAACTCATTATCTAATGAAAGAGCGTCATAACAATAAAAATCTAGAAAAAAAAATAATTCTAGGAACAAACCCAAAATATTCGGAGAAGAATGAAGGTGAAACACAACCACACAAAGATTTCACGTGATGTTTCTGCAAGATTCATAATCATCTTTCTCCTGACTAAGCCACATCATATTTGTTTGTGGAACTATTTCATCGTCAAATCGGCCGTTCGTACGTCTTTGTCTTTTTCCACAATCAACTCTCTTACCTTCTTTATCAACTTGATCATCTACATAACTGTACTTGTCTTTTTCCTTCTTCGCGAATCAGTCTTTGTCTCGAGAGAGGTAGTTAATTATTATTTTGTTACCAAATTGATCCGAATCTGAGTTTGAATTTCGGTTACCAGCTATTCTTGAATCTTGCTTGAGCATTTGGTATCTGTTTCCAATCCTTTTCAAACTTACTAAGAAGAAAAAGGTTAAAGCCAGGATATGT
The DNA here is from genome assembly GCA_963854855.1 of Nasturtium officinale. Classification (NCBI taxonomy): domain Eukaryota; kingdom Viridiplantae; phylum Streptophyta; class Magnoliopsida; order Brassicales; family Brassicaceae; genus Nasturtium; species Nasturtium officinale. The sequence continues at coordinate 4,812,614 of OY978503.1, forward strand.
GTTTCACACGTTCACCCTAAGTACGTAAGCCCAACGACTTATATATATACTTTACATAAAACGTGTTTTAATGCCCTTTTTAAGAATAATGATGCTTCAGAGTTCAGATCTTAAATAGCATGATTTCTTTAAAGCCAAAAAACAACAAGACTAGACCGGTTGGTCCACAGATTTTTGGCTCACAGTAATGTTCCTAGAGACAAAACAACTATATATATATATATTTATTTATATTTTTGCAACATATATATAAGCATTACTTTTTTTGGTTTTTTAAGCATTAGTTATTGGCTTATTGCTGCTATATATATATTTATATTATCTGCAATATATATATATATATATATATATATATATATCAGCAATAAGAAATGCTTAAATTTTCCAAAAATTGTTACATTTCAAATCACACGTATTATTAGAACGATTAGATATTATGCTGTATACTTAAATTAGATTACAAACTTAAAGTGCAGAAGGTTAAACTACGCATACCACGATATTATAAGGTAATTTTATCACAAACAATAATATCAAAATTAATGTTTTTATAACTAAATCGAAGACGAAGCGGAAAGTCTTTTGAATCACGGAATCCTGATCGAGTCGATCCGTGAGAATGGCTGAATTTTGTTTGAGTACGGATTCATATATTATCATTTTGCCGAGGAGTTGATGCCCGATCGAAGATTTTCTTGGATAATAACACCGAAAAATACCAAAAATTAAGGCCAAAATTATACTCTTGACACGTTATCTGTACGTCCCATTTTGCTGTGATCAGTAAGTTCCCAAAGACACGTTTGCTTTCACAACAGATCAACGTTGATCCTCTTTTGGCAGTAAAGTCCCCAAAGTCAGAAGTCCCTTGAACAAAACCCGGCCCTTAAGCATCCTTCTCATCACTAATCAATATCAAATCACCCTCACAACGGATGAAACTATTGTTTATAACTTTATATTGTATAAACCATACTTTTCATTGAAAGGAAAGGTTAGGTTAGGGTCTTTTATTTTATTTTATAAAATTACAGTTAAACTTTAATAAATTAATAATGTTGAAATCTATATATTTTTTTCAAAAAAACATATTAATTTATCATGTTTATTAATTTATAAAGATGATATTTAAATTAAAATATAAATTTGAGACTGATAAAATTATTAATTTAAAAGATTATTAATTTATAGAGGTATGATTGTAGTCTATATGTATATATAATTATGGTAAAACAAACAAAAAAATTAAATTGAGGCTCCCTTTAATTATGCGGCAGGCTTGGGAATTGTTGACCACACGCTCATCATCTCTCTCTTATCTTCACTGTTTTATCTTTTCAGTCGGATTAAATTAATTTTTTCTTCTTCTATTCTTTAACTCTCATGAATTATTGGTCTCCGGAATAGTTAAGTAACAATTCATTTGTACGGATGTCTCAAAGGATTAAGAAATAAAGAAAGAAGAATAGAATGAATTTTGAGGAGCAAGAAGAAGAAATGGAGATATCGGGTGTTAATCCTCCCGGCGGTTACGACTCTCTGAGCGGCGAGGGAGCCACGTCAAGCGGCGGTGGAGGAGGAAGGAATAAAGCTCTTGGTGGGAAGATGAGATACAGAGAGTGTTTGAAGAATCATGCCGTTAACATCGGTGGCCATGCCGTGGACGGCTGCTGTGAGTTCATGCCTTCCGGTGAAGATGGTACGCTTGACGCTCTCAAGTGTGCAGCTTGTGGCTGCCACCGCAACTTCCACCGTAAAGAAACCGAAATCATCGGCGTTAGGGCCCACAGAGTTCCAACGTACTACAACCGCACGCCGCAGCCGCATCCTCCGCCTGGATATCTTCATCTAACATCTCCAGCGGCGGGAGGGCAGTCTTATAGACCACCGGCAGCTTCGGCGGACGAGGAGGATACGTCGAATCCGAGCAGCAGTGGAGGGACTACGGCAAAGAGGTTTAGAACGAAATTCTCGGTGGAGCAGAAAGAGAAGATGTTAGCCTTCGCGGAGAGGTTGGGGTGGCGGATTCAAAAGCATGATGACATGGCGGTTGAGCAGTTCTGTGCGGAGACTGGTGTTAGGAGACAAGTGCTTAAAATCTGGATGCATAACAACAAGAACTCTCTTGGTAAGAAACCCTAATTTTGCTCAGACATGATTCAATAAACACTAGAGATCATGATTGTTTTTTTTGTTTGGTATGACTCTTCTGTAAGTACTTCTTCTGCTTGTTAGTTTTTCCTTTTTCCTTTTTCTTGTCATTATTTCTTCTCTTAGCTAATAGTCGTATCTAGTAGCTTGGAACGTTTTAGGACACATTTCGACTAATCATCATTAACTTTGGAGTTGATAAATGAACTGATTATGAAATTGAATAATGAATCAAACTATCCAAATTTTAAAATTCGCGGCTTCCAGAATTGTAGACCAAGGAGTACCGTCACCTTTATCTGTTTTAGAGTATCTCTATCCCAAGGTCTTAACATAAAATAATTATATAAGTAAGTAAAAATACGACAGAAAAATAGAAGATGTTCTTAATAAAAAACTTTAAGAAATTTTTTTAACAAATTTAAGAACCTCTAATTATATATGTTGTATTTTCATTAGTTAGTTTTTTTCTTTTAATTAAAAACATTGAATTTTTAGTTTTAAGAACCCCTTTACCATCTCTTATGGATGAAGGTGGTCTTAACTCTTAGTTTTTGTTTACAAAGACACGAACCAACTTTGGTCATCAATTGAAAAATAGGCTTATCAGTATATAACCAATTCCGACCTCTTTATCATTTATCATTCTGAGAAATGAGAAGCGTCTATTATTACCATATTCGTATGTCAATTATTTGATAAGCAGAAATTCTAGCACTATTTTTTATTTTTATAAAATGTGAAGTTATTTATCAAATGGAACAGTTTGTAATGCAGGAGCTTTCAAGAGAACATAGCTAAACACAGTGATTCTAGAAAGTAAAATCTGGATTTTTTGTTTGTGTTTATTAAAGATATATACTATATTTTTGTGCATAAAAGAAAGGCACATACATGCTTTTGAGCCAAAGCAAGTGAACCGAAAGTTGAAACCGAACCTTTTTTTTTTTTTTGTATAAGGGTTTCTCATATACGCCTGTACTTATTAACATCTTTTTTAAAGTTTTTTTCTTAAAATGTTTTCATACTAAAATAACCTAAATGCTTTTTTATTCTTAAAAACTTCTACTTAAAATTTTAAAACTGCATCGTTCAGTTTTTGTCTGAAAATAAATCCAGAATCGGATAGGCTTGAAAATAAACCAATGATTTCCGATGGAGATGATAGATTTCCATCTTGATGAGGAAATGACGAGAGAGGCATGAACTTACATTTGTCACCTTCTTCCTGCTATCTTACCAAAACTCACCGCTTCTCACTTGGCACTTTTGTATTGAGCTTCGCTTGAAACCTCTTAACTCTTGTGTCTCTTTCACAAGACGACAGAACCCAATTAATTGACCCCATTTAATTGCTGTAACGGTATGATGTAAGAATATCAAATTACTCTTGGGGTTTCTTTCTCCCAAATCTTGTCTGTTTAAGTGATTTTCCGAGGATTTTAAGAACATTATTAGTGTACTTAGAAATCACAAACTTTTATAATAAGTGTTGTTTTATATGGTGAGTGCAAATTTTTGATAATATTTTTAGTTTTATTATCCATACTACTTTAATAGATCAACTGATTAAAAATAATATATAGTAAGAGATTTGAAAAGACATATATGTCCTTCTTATAAAACATATATCTTACTCGCACATTTAACATATATATTACTCGCATATTTAACATATAAAACAACACTTATTATAAAAGTTGTGATTTCTAGGTAATGTACTCATCTAATCATGTCCTTAAAATCATATATATCCTTATTATAAAACATGCATATCCTTATTATAAAACATGCATATCCTTATTATAAAACACGTATGTCCTTATTATAAAACATATATGTTCTTAATATAAACATATATGTTACTCCTATATTCAGCATACATGCCCTTACTGTAAAACGTACAATAACATGTCCTTATTATAGATATGCGAGTAACATAAACCTTATTATAAATATGCGGGTAACATGAGGTTTTCTATATAAAAGGAAACTATTGGTTTTCAGCTATTGGCTAGCTATGGTAATGAAATGACCGAATTATTCCAAAATTTGAATATAGAGTTCTGACTCTGAGAGTTCAAAAATGCAAGAAATCATCACATACTTTATTTTCCAACACAAACAACAAAGAACACGAAAACATACACAAAACGTTGAATACGCTCACAATAACCAAATAATGAATTAGTACTTAATATTACTTTTAAAAGTATAAATATGGATATAAATTTTTGCGGGTATATATAAATTATTGGACTGATATTTAAAATTTAAATATATGATATTTTTGTTATTAATTATTTCGCGGGGTACAAATCATAGTTAAGAGCAAAACACAACTCTATATTTTGTTTAAAAAACATAAATAAAAACTTGTTGATCGGCTGGTCCAAATGCCTCTTCACCATCTGTACACACGGTTCCAACACTTCATTGTTCCATATATTTCTCTGCATCTCTGCTGCACCTTCGTCACGTTCTTTAACTGCCTTAATTGCCTCCCGAAACGCCGCCGTAGCATCCACTTTTCTTATGTCCCACCCGGCATTTCTTAACTTCTTGATCTTCTTGATTTGATCCTTGGTGAGCTGAAACGTGTTCTCTTTAATCGCTGTCACTGCCTTTTCATAAACCTCCTTTCTCACAGGGTCCCATTTCTTCATGTCACTCTCACACTTGTACATTTCGAGATAGTCAGCAAATTCTTGCACTCCTATAGCCTTCCATATCCCCCAAGGCTCCTTCGGGGCCTTCTTAGCGCTATGGAACTCAGCGATCTCCTTGAACATACCTGACTTCATCATGACATCCAAACGTAAAGAAAGATACTCGAATAACACATGCTGGTCCACATCTATCCAAATAAAACAACAATCATAATTTAAGTCAGAGCAGATTGAGCCCTTTTGATCAGAAAACGGATAGTTTTCAGGGTCGTGAGAGTTTGCAAGGAGAGCGTGAATGTAGGAGTTGGATCCACCGGCTAGGATTGGGAGCCTTTTACGTTGAGTTATCTCGGAAATGGCTTCAGACGCCAAGATGCGAAATTCTGCAGCTGTGACTTCTCCAGCCTCAGGAGCTAGTTCACCGAGAAGGTGATGTGGCACTCCACGTCGTTCAGCAATGGTCGATTGGTTCGTAGTGATATTCAAACCATCATAAAACTGCATTTTGTCAGAGTTGATAATCTCAGCTTTGAAACGTAAAGCGAGATCAACCGAGAGTGATGACTTGCCACTACCAGTTGCACCCATGATCACAACCATTTTCTCGTTATACTTCATGTCGTAAATTGACATTGAGAAACATGAATAGACAAAACAATATTGCTAATATCACAATTTTATTTGTTACCCTAGCGCACACATTTATATATACTGTATGAAATGTGTTTAGTAATGAATATAAAGTTATTGCATCAACATTTTAAAATCTAAATGTATATAATATTTATTAAAGCTTTATGGATTCTTAATCTTTAGTTTTTCATTGTTTTGTATAGTATTATACTAGCAGTTTGTATATATTTTATCTAAAATTAGAATGGAAATCTTTAATATTATTCATTGGGAAATTAATGAACATAAGTTTACTGTATTTGGTCTAGTAAAACATCTTTGCACATCATTTTTAATATCTTGTCAAAAGAATATTAAAAACTCCAATATAATTTTAAAGATACAAGATCACTGATAAATAAAATTGATAAAATTAATAATTTAATCTATGTTTGATATAAACAAGTAAAGAACTGCATCAGACATGCTAAATAAATTATATGTTGTGTCAATTATTAATAAATAATTAATTACACTGATTCTTTACTTAATTTAAATTTATGCTATTGTTCAATATTTTGAGAGTGATGCAAACTATAAAGATTTTTATTAATTATAATAAATTGATAGTAACAATTCAATTAAAACGTCAATTATTGTAACTAATTTATAAACATATAGCTTCTAGCAGTTATTAAATAATAACTGATGTAAAATCATATATTTCATACCAGGTATTAATATGTAAGTAATTCAAATTATATAATTTATTTATTTAGTATAGTTTATTGACGCAACATACCTTTTTAATGATGTACATTATATTATCCTAATATAAAACATATATATTTCACATATAAAACCTTTTGTGTGAATTTCTTATAAAATTTGAAAGAATCACAATTTATATATATACATATCTATATTTATTATTATTTTGTATTTTATTTGAAAATTTTGGTTAGAGGCTATTGGTCGATATGCTCCAGTATGTATATTGTACATATTGTAAAGTTCGGCCCATGACTTATGGCACACGTATGTATCCAACTGAATACAAAGCAACTATCAAGTTAAAGTTTTGCATATATACATCTACATTAGCATAGAATATATATATATATATATGTACATAATATATATATTGTTTTTCATTCAGAGCAATTTCAAGCTTTTCTATTCACTTTGCCAGAATACAAAAGTTCATTTAATTAAAGTTGTTAAACTGACTGTTGAAAGTTAAAACTCAAAAGTAACTTATGGTGCATGAGGAAATAATCTAAAGGTTTTTATTGGTAATCTCATACGACTGTAGTACTATTTTTTTTTTGCAGCCAATCAGGTTGACATAAAATTTGGAAAAGAGATTTAAACCTCTTTTTCTTTTTGATATATAGAGATGCAAAGCTCTTTTTATATTTCATATAAAGAGATGCAAAACTCTTGACACATTATTAAAAAAAAACAGAATTACTAATTTATCATATATAACACAGTATGTAATTGTATGTACGTATACACATTCATTTATTTATTTCCACTTGCATTGTGAAAAAAAAAGGAAACCCGCTCGCCTTGACATCCATCAGACACGACGGTGAATGTTCTCATCGTCGTCGTCAATGGCATCGGCGGCTCCAGCTGCAAGATCGATGAGTTTCTCCATCTGCACAGTCATTTCCTTGAGCGCGGTTGAAGCCTTGTCAGTGTTTTTACCAAGCAATTGATTAACGAGCGTCATGTGGTCGCTGGAAGCCCTGACGTCATGGTTAGCCGTGTCCGGGGATGTCTTGAGCTTCACAGTTGCGCTCTTGAGAGCAGCAGCCACGTCCAAGTAGGCCTTGTGGCATTCTGTAAACGCACTCTTTACCGTTGGATCTTTCTTCGCAGTCTCATCTACGAAAATCGCCGTCTTCTCCGCGTGGGCTACCGCTAGTCCCATCACGGCCTCTGCCATTGGATGCTGTTTAATTTGAGAGATCATTTTAAAGCATTTTATTAGCTTAATTAAACTAGTAATTAATGACCCTCATACTTCAATAAACAACATATTTGCTTACAATTATTGATGTTAACTAGTGTTTGCTTATATTTTAACAACTTTAAGGAAATAAAACAATTTTCATAAAATAATTTTGTCCAAAATTCACTTAAAAACAAAAACAAACAAAAAAGGGAGATAATACCAGGCCAATGGGAGCGGCGGTAGGGGGATAGGATGTCAAAGTTTTAACGCAGTAAGCTTGATCATGGGCGCGATCACAGACGGCGTCAATGTATTTCATGTGAGGGGAGGTTGAAGCAGGGGCTACGAATAGTTGCAACGTAATTGCCGCAGCGGCAAAAGTGGACAGAACTGAGGACGTTGCCATATCTTAGCGTCGGGAGTTTTCTCTTTCTCGATGTTGCGGTTGATAAATTTTATGTTGTTTGGTTTTAGTTTGAGGTTGATAGGTATATATATATATATGTATGGTTAGGACTTCACCAGGGCTGGATAATTTTAGAGACTACTATATTATCATTGGTATTCATACACGATATATTTTACTAAAATTTGTTTATATATTTTCTAAATTTGAAGTAACTATGTTAATAGTTCGTGGTTTGTACAAATTTAGTCAAAGAGAAAGTCGAATAATGTTGTCTTTCTTTGTTTAGAAACTGAGATACTATGTCGTGACAAAATGTTGAAGAAAATAGAAAGCAAATCCAATACATCAGCCGGAAAGGAAAAATATCTAAAAATATATATTTCGCTAAATCTTGTTGCCATCGGGTTTTGTCTTTCCGATTTTTTCATCCGCTTTTCTTTGGGTTTTAGATTTAATGGATAATTAATTAAAAAAATGTAGAAACATGGTTCTTTTAGTCATAAACCTAATTACAGTACATGTAAGAGAAGAAGATTACTGGGATTTTGGCTGAGCTTAACACAGCATGACAGTTTTAATGTGGAGTTACGGTAGATATGATGCAAATACTGAAAGAAATATCCACATAATATCAACAAAACAGCACAATACACATTAAGGAAACGAAAAGAAGATAGAAATACTTCTCTTGGTATTGTATCTACTCAAGATTACATGAATTGATTCGCAAATCCTCAAAACCAAATCCCATCTACCGACTTCTGACCTAAAAGAGACCCCCAAGAGTTTATAACAATTATACAAAGTAAGATCAACTCAACCCCTTCCCTCAGCTGTTGCGTAGCTTCGGCTCTCCCTGATATCTGTAGATGCTACATCCCAGCTTCCACTTCTTCTTCCCCAGCTTTCATGCCTTGTTTCTGCCCTTATCGAGGCTGCTCTGTCATGGTCGATATCCACAGTGTGATGAGGTTGATCGTTGTTGGCCTCTTCTGCATTACAACGCTGTGAGATATTCATAAGATCGTCCCCAATGTCTAGATCGTCTTCCACTTTCTGTCGCCGTCCCCCGTTGTCATCCTCTGCTTCGGCTGATTCCCTGGTGGTGCTAGGCAGAGTAACAACTCTTGGAGGTTCTTCTTCGATGAAGGCTCTGAAGTTGTTCCTCGAGGGCTTCACCTTTGAGCAAAACACCTCCAGGAAATTGTTTGGACAGCCACGGTTATAGACAATCATTCTGCTGTTTGGTCTGTACCGGAAATTCTCATAGGTTGTCTGAAAAACTTGCACAATGTTAATATCGGTTTGCATATTATAATGGTGCCGACTAATACCAGAAGATAGTAACAGCGATTACAAGTGGAAAATAGAATTCAAAAACAAAAGGGACCAACTGACCTGGTTGGTGCTTATGAGGTACAAGTGAAACCCTGTGAGCCCTCCAACAAACCACAGGGCAATAAAGCAGTAAGCCATTAGTCCAACTGCCCAAGGTGATTCTCTCATTGCCCTCCACACAGTTCCATGTTGATTATCCATCAGAATCTTGATGTAAAAAGCCGACATCGAGAACACATAGATGCAGAGAAGTGTTGCCGAAGAAACAAACATAAAGAAATACCTATAGTTTCTCTGCCAATGGACACAATTTTCTAAGTTAGAGTCTAACCATGCAACAAAACAAGATGGCAGAAAACAGATTGGCCAAACAACAGATAAAACAGATCTTTGTCTTTTCGAATGGGAGAAAAGGAAACCTCACAGTATTTTCTGGCGATAGAAAGTTATGAACTATATCTTCTTTAAAAAAACAATATGCTTTTGAATGAGCTTACCAGTCCAATGCATTGGCCCACCCACGGGCAATGATGATCAAAGCGCTCAACACAGTTGTTGCAAATAGAACAATGAGAACAACGAGGAGGCCTGTAAAGCATACATGTATCACAGTATTTCACTCTAACAGAAACACCATTAACTATGACTTCTTTAGTCCTAGGAATTTGAACACTTGGTGTTTGTCTTCCGTCAGCTGATATTGTTGTCTCATAGCGTAATTCTTCCTCTGGGGGATGCAAATTTCTCGGAACAATACCAGGATCTCGTGCAGATGTGAAGAAGAGGAGGATCAATACCTATCAAAACCAACAAAACAATTCACCAAAGCAAAAAGAAAAGAAAAAGTCTGAATGCCACAATATCAGATGGGAATGGAAGAAGACTTACATAAATAGTGAATAAAATTGCTACCACCAAGATAGAATATCCTGCATTGTAAGGTGAGAACTCATGGCGAAGATGCCTTGCTACAAATACACAGAACAAAACAACTGGGAAAATGATGAGCAGCAAGGTAGCAGGAAGTGACTTAGCATCTGGACCAAATACCAATCTACCACCAAGGATGAACTTCTGCAAAAGAGCAAGGAAAGAGCAAATCAATATAATATAAGACAATTCATTGGTATTACAACTCTTGAGTTTAATACATGTATAGAGTCAAGCACTCAGGATACCCCCCCCCTTTAAACCATCAAATAACAACTAATTCTCTAATGTAGTTAATTGAAAATAGTTTTAAACCCATCAAGCCCTTATTAATAAAAGCTTTTCGCATCTGAAGCACACATTTAACAATTCCCCCCTCTGAAAAAACCTAGTTATCAGAAAACTACCAAAACAGGCTCTGCCTTGACTATGCTACACAGAGAATTCGACAAAAAAAAAAAACCTAATTCCAAATCATTTTCATGTAAACAACAACGCAGAAATCAAATAAAACCCAGTCACGGTCATAATTCAGAGAACAATCATCTTCTAACAAAGAGGAAACACTCAACAAAAAAAATGCAAGGCTGAATCGGACGATGATTCAATAAAGAAAAAAAAACTTACATTACTTCCTTTCCAGACTTCAAATACCCTTTTAGTCATGGAGAGAAGAAGGAATCAGAAAATCTAAGCCACACAGCGATAGAATTTAAGGATAGCGAATATTTATCGCCGCGTTCTATTTCATTTCACAATTCGCCAAATCGTTGGGGCGAAGAAGAAAAGGGTTTTATTCCGATGAAAACCCTAACAGTACCAGAGATCGCTAGCAAAACCTCAAGCTACGGATTTCACAATTTTATAAGGCTCGCGAGCGACTTCTGCTCTGACCTCCCTCTCTCTCTCAATGGCCGACGAACCAACGATATACTTATTTGTTTTCCTAAAACTCTTTTACGTTTTATTTCCCCTTTCTTAGGCTTTTTATAACGTCGTCAGCTTTATCTCCTAAACTTACAATTGGTGTTTTCTCTGTATTAATGATTTTACAGAAATTTTTGTACATTTTATGAGGGAAAAAAATCTAAATTACCATTTACTTGATTGCCTTTCAATTGATTTTATACTCAAATGGTAAGCAATTGACATAAGCGTCATTCAAATTGACTGTGAATCAAGAATAAGCCAATTGATTTGATTGCCAGCTGGTTGGTTGGTTTATATTTTATACTGATCCTAATTGAATTGTTTGAACCACTATAGTAACTGTTTACTTTATTCCAATGAACCAATAAATTGAGATACTGTATAATGTTTGAATGGACAACATATAGGATCCCTTCCCTTTTAATAAAATTCTTTTCCTCCATATTTTGTTCCCTAAATGTTGAATCTCTTTACTAGGAGGAGTCCTGCAAACCAGCAAAACCAAAGTTCTTTGAAAAAATAACATGTAAACATTTTCTAACTAACTCAAAATTTCATCCCAAAACTCAAAAAAAAAAAATATAGTTTTTAAAATACGCAGCGGCATGGAGTGCTAATTGTCTTGTTTGATTCAACAATAAGATTGGTGTAGTTGAAATCGTAGTTTATTCAGAATCAGAAACATTAAAAATGGCGGGCCACATATGAAATAGAATATTACACCAATTGCCAAGTTAGATATTAGTAAAGTAGTCGTAAGAATGATAAAGCTCGAGAAGAGAATCCTTCTAGTCGAAGCAGGGCCGTTCGCTCCCACCAAAGGACAAAATCTCTCTCTCTCGGCTCATTTCTGTTCATTGCTTCTTACCAAATATCAAATCGGAATAAACAAAACGATTCCTCAATATAAAGCCCCACCCTTTTTCCTCTCTCTCTCTCGACATTGTTGACTCTCTCTTCTCTCGTAAACATCGCTGTCTCTAAGATGGCCTCTCTCTCAGGCCTCTACTCTTCTTCTCCTTCTCTCAAACCTGCCAAAAATCTCTCCTTTAAAGCATTGCCGGCGCTATCTCGAGATTCCTTCTCTTTCCCACATTCCTCCAGACCCACTAATCTATCGTTCACAGCTCGCTCCGTGGCCCGCGACATTTCTCATACGGATGCGAAGAAAGAGCTTCTCAAGGACCCAGATGCGTTGTGGCAGCGATACCTTGATTGGCTATATCAGCAGAAAGACCTCGGCTTGTATCTCGATGTCAGTCGCGTCGGATTCACCGATGAGTTTGTCGCTGATATGGAGCACCGATTCAAAGCTGCCTTCAAGGCTATGGAGGATCTTGAAAAGGGAGCTATAGCGAATCCAGATGAAGGAAGGATGGTTGGACACTACTGGCTTAGGAACTCTAAGCTCGCACCTAAGCCTACTTTGAAGACCTTGATCGAGAACACACTTGATTCTATTTGTGCTTTCTCCGAAGACATCATCTCTGGCAAGGTCAGTATTCGATCCCACCCTTGAATTTGAATTTTGATCATTTGATTGGCGTTAATTAATCGCATTTCTGATACTGGAAAGATAGTTCTTTGCAGACTCTTACTCAGCTCACCTTTTGAATCTTGTTTGTTCACTATCACCATTCAATTTTGTTTGTACATTGCAGATAAAGCCACCATCTTCTCCGACGGGTCGTTTTACTCAGATACTTTCTGTTGGCATTGGAGGTTCGGCTCTTGGACCTCAATTTGTCGCTGAGGCCTTGGCTCCTGATAATCCTCCGTTGAAGGTATTTCACACTGTTCTAATTGCAGTCAACTTTACTTTCCCTTGCTATTAAGACTCTTGGCCAGCCCCTTTTAACAAATGACTCTTCTTTTATGTCTGCCTCGTTGAAAGATTTCATGTCTTAGTTTTTTTTTTCTAAGAGTGTATTATGTTGTCTACTGGTTTATGAATTTTATTTCTTCCTTTTGTTGTTGATAGATTAGATTTATTGACAACACCGATCCTGCTGGAATCGATCATCAAATTGCACAACTTGGGCCAGAGCTGGCCTCGACTTTAGTAATTGTCATCTCAAAGGTATGTCCTACGTTCAGTTGTATGCATTGGCTGTTTATATGATGGTTGGTCCTGATTTCGGTGAGCATGACTAAGTTTCTAACATATTTCCCAGAGTGGAGGTACTCCTGAAACTAGAAATGGACTGTTGGAAGTGCAGAAAGCATTCCGTGAAGCTGGTCTGAATTTCGCAAAACAGGTGTTAATCTCAGGTTTTTGGTTCCGCTTTTTGCTGAAATCCGTGTCTCTACGAACATGGGAAGAATGCTGTATTCTAATTGCCAAACTGGTTTACACAGCTGGAATTAATCTGAGACAAGTGGTCTAAGTATTTTGCCTCATTAACTACAGAAAAAACTGGCTTCCCATGTGTCATTAGACACCTTCAGATGTATTGCATATAATTTAGTTTCAACTTCTGCTCAACTGTAGTTCCTCAGCAGCAATTTCCCGCTGAATGCTTATGCAGGGTGTTGCAATTACCCAAGAAAACTCATTGTTGGATAATACAGCAAGAATCGAAGGTTGGCTAGCTAGATTTCCTATGTACGACTGGGTGGGTGGAAGAACATCAATAATGTCAGCAGTTGGTCTGCTTCCCGCAGCACTACAGGTAATTGGTACATAAGATTAGACTTAGTACGATCATTCATTGCTTTTATGTGAATTAATGCACTGTCATTGTATAGGGGATTAATGTTAGGGAGATGCTTGCTGGTGCTGCGTTAATGGATGAGGCTACTAGGACAACTTCGGTAAGTCTTACTTGTTGCAGCTTGTGTAGGAACTACTTCATTCAGGTTTTGTTCAAGATGAATTTTCTTACCACGGTTGTAGTAGAATATCATATCACACAGTTGGGTTTCCTGACTCATACACTTTAGATAGTCTACCATTACTCACTCTAGTATGTAAATTCGTTTTTCTTTCAGATCAAGAATAACCCTGCAGCGCTCTTAGCTATGTGTTGGTACTGGGCTTCCGGTGGCGTTGGTTCCAAGGTGTTTTTCCTCAATTTTTTCGAGTGTGTCTAAGACTAGCAAGGAGATTGAATTCCTATTGACCTTTTTACTCTTGTTTTCCTTTCTTTTGCAGGATATGGTTATCCTTCCTTACAAGGATAGTTTATTACTATTTAGTCGGTATTTGCAGCAACTGGTCATGGAATCACTAGGCAAGGAGTTTGATCTTGACGGAAACATTGTAAGCATACACTTTCTTCAATTTTCACCGTGATGCCCCAAATGAGAGTTCATGATCATTGAAACTGTCCTGAGAAGTGTAAATTGGTCTTGTAATAAATGCCCACTCTTAGAAATCAGAGGATCTTAGTCATATACTTGTGTGCATGATTGGGTTCAATTTGTTACACCTCCTTCATGGAAGAATTGAAACCTGTGTACTGTTTCCTCAATCCTCTTATTACAAATGTGATCCCAAGGAGCGGTTATTTCAATTTGCAGGTTAATCAAGGGTTAACTGTATACGGAAATAAGGGGAGCACAGATCAGCATGCGTGAGTTTCCTGTATTAATATAGTTTTCCTACTGAGAGACATAGCAAAAATGGAGCTTTTTATGCAACCGTATTATTAAATTTCTTTATTTCATTAGCTACATCCAACAGCTGAGAGAGGGTGTGCACAATTTCTTTGCAACCTTCATAGAAGTGTTACGTGACAGACCCCCAGGTCATGACTGGGAGCTTGAGCCAGGTGTCACTTGTGGAGACTACCTGTTTGGGATGCTACAGGTCTGATTTGTGACTATCGTTTCACACAACTTAGTCGGAGATGATATTCATTCTTTACACGACACTGTATTTGGATTTAAAACAATCTCCCCCTCTGATGAGCTGGTTTGAATTTGTCCAGGGAACTAGATCTGCTTTATATGCAAATGGTAGAGAGTCCATTAGTGTTACTATTGAGGAAGTGACACCGACATCTGTTGGGGCTCTTATAGCTCTTTATGAAAGAGCAGTCGGATTATATGCCTCAATTGTCAACATAAATGCTTACCACCAACCCGGTAGAGATGTTCCGCCCATATCTGAAACCGGTGTTTTGTAATATCCTAATTGAAATTTGTTTACTTAATCTGAAAAAAAAAACAATTATTTCAGGTGTGGAAGCAGGTAAAAAGGCAGCAGCAGAAGTTCTGGCCCTGCAAAAGCGGGTATTGTCAGTTCTTAATGAAGCCACGTAAGAATCAGACCATGTCCACATCGCTGTCAAATCTTGTCTAGAGAGATCAATTATACACTAATCCTTCTTTCTCTGCCTGCAGTTGTAAAGATCCGGTAGAGCCATTGACACTGGACGCAATAGCTGATCGTTGCCATGCTCCTGAGCAAGTAACATCTAACTCCTTTGAGAATTTATTTTTCATTAGTAACTTTTGGAATCAACATACAAAGAAATCTTTGTCTTTGAATTTGCAGATCGAGATGATATACAAGATCATAGCACACATGTCTGCAAACGACAGAGTTCTGATAGCTGAAGGAAACTGTGGATCACCACGGAGTGTCAAAGTGTATTTGGGCGAGTGTAATGTGGATGACCTGTACGCTTAATGAACCCCACACATTCTTAAACTCCTACGAGTCTCCTTCTCTCTTTTCCTTATTTATTTCTGCCATGTCTATGACTTTGATTTTGAAAGGAAAAAAGCTTGTGCAATAAGGGCAGGAAACAATTGTGGAGTAGTTTGAAATAAATAGAATTTTCAGAATGTGGAAAATGTTGATTGTAATGTAAACATTGGAGAGTTCATCAGTCAATTAGGCTCATGGGCAATAATGAAGTGTACTAGTTTAAATCTTAATATTCTTTTGCTTGTTTTTGGGTAAAGTTATTTTGTTGCATCTCTAGACAAAACAAAAGCTCAAGCAAATCAGCAGATTATGGAAATATGCCCATAACTGTGATATGCATATGTCTGGTCACGGGTGCTCAACAAATATCCACCATGTGGTTGGATAATACTAGTATTGCAACTCCAGCAAGTGAAATGTTTCTAGCTTGAAGCTTCTTCAACAAAGTTCACCTTTTGTTTCCTAGTTAGTTTTCATAATAACACATAAAGAACGTTTCCATATGTGATATGCTCATATAGAACACCCTGTCCAAATAACAAAAACAACACTGTATTCAATCTATAATAAAATAGTTAGTCGACCTATTGATCAACTGCATACAACAACTCATAAACGTAATTTATATACCGACATTGTATTTTTTTCGTAATAATTTTCTTTTACCACTTTTAAAATTCGAATGGAATGTGTTGACAAAAGTTGTAGATCTGCCGTAAGAAAACAAGAACACTCGTCGATTGTCCCCACCACCACCTATTTAGTAGCTAGCTACCATAACAACAAATTCTAACGTTACTATTTATTTTTTCATTTTCAAAAACATTTATCAAAAATATTGAATCACTTTTCCACGTCACAACTACCCGTTATGCCTCAGCTCCCATCAATCTTGTCCGCCAACTCAATTGGCTTTCCCAAATTTGAATTCTTAATTTTTCAAAATTAAAAAGAGAATTACAAAGGCTTAAAAGTAACAAAAAAGGAAATACCAAAAAAAAAAAAAACAAAGAAAAATCATTTTGAAGTGCACACAGATTTCAATCGTCTCTGCCCCTCCCTCGGTGAAAGCTTCCTGATTAAGCTTCCTTCATCTCCTCCATTGCAAAATCTATCGCGATCTGTGATACTTTCTACGAGTTCTTGAGTAATTCCTTCTTAAGCAAGACTTCATTAGCTCAATTTAGCAACTTCCTTAGCTCAATTCAGCAACTCACACTGTGCTTTGACTCAGCTTCGGATTTCACCATGATCTCCAGCAGAGGATTGGGATTGCCCACGCCAATGGTCCGTAACAGCCACTTGTCGCCTTCAGCTCCTGTCGCAGTCACCAGAACCGCAGTGGCCGATACTGATGCCACCTCCGATGACGATATGAGTACAAATTCCGAGGACGTCTCTCTCGATTCGTCTCCCGAGAACAGTAGAGTGTCCAGTGCTGTATGTCGCAGCTACGGAAAAAACTCTTCGTATTATACTTACTCCGAGGTTAGCTCCTCCAGAGAGACTTTCAACGGTGCGCGTGAAGAGACAGGACCTCGATTTGATGGTGATACGGAAGATGAATCCACCGATTCAGCTACTAGCTCACAATTTTCTCCTCCGCCGCCAGCTGGGAGGATGAATGGCGGCGTATCTCACGTAGAAACTCACTTTCCTAAGACTGACAAGGGATCAGCCGTCGAGAAGGTTGAATCTAGCGCATCGTTTTTTTACTTTGTTTTCCCTGTTTAGGTTATATATTTCGTGTTAAAATCTCCAATCCTAGAGCATTTTTACTAGATCAAGACAAATTAGTATGGTCGATGATTGTTCCGTGTTGGTAGGACTAGGATGACCAAAAAATGATACATAGGGAAAGATGTGGCGTATTGGTAAATACATTGGAAAACTAAGTTTCTTTTTTGATGTTCTCATTGAATAAGGCCAGGAGCTGATGCTACATTCTTTATGTAACACTATACAAGAGCTGTTTTTCTTGTTCATGTGTCTGTATTCCCTTGTACAACAATGATGTTTGAGTAAGGGATTTGTTTCTTTATTGATCTTCTTAAAGCTCTAAATCATATTGCAGGAGCTTGATGAAAAGTTTTCTTCTGAAGAAGTAAGTGATATTCCCAGTGCCCCTCCATTTTCCGGGGCAGTAGAGGAATCTGAAGAGATTAAACCAGCAACTTCAAACGTTCAATTTTCAGATACCAAAACAGAAGATTGTGTAGAAAGTAGAAAGACTGGCCACGTAACTAGGTATTCTCATTTTTACTCTTTATATGAAATGAATACTCTAATTGCTAAACCATTTTTCTTGTTTTTGTTTTGTTCCTTTAAACCTAGTGTTGCTTCTGAGTCATCTGGGCCATCTGATCAACATCCAGCTCGGCTGCCTACTTTTCATGCTAGGTAGTGATCTGTTAGTTTGTTCTTGCGAACGTCTATACACATAGGAAACCCCTACTGTTAACTTCCATCAGTTTAGTAAACAAGTTAGAATCTTTTTAATCACTATGCTGCCATTTAAATGTACCCTGATGCAGTGCTCGTGGGCCATGGCATGCTGTGGTTTCCTATGATGCATGTGTACGACTTTGCCTTCATGCATGGGCAAAGGGTTGCATGGAGGCTCCCATGTTTTTGGACAATGAGTGTGCTCTTCTACGAGAAGCATTTGGGTGAGTTTTACTTTGTTATAGCCTCGTTCATAGTTTTCATAGGCATTCCTTAAATTTCACAATATTGTTGTCGTGATTAGATATTTTAGATTTCTTTATATAAACTGAAATTGTTTTTGGTGAGTACTGAATAATAGGTTGCAGCAACTCCTTTTGCAATCAGAGGAGGAGATGCTGGCGAAGCAATCTTCACAAGCTCCACATGAGGGAGCTGCACCAAAAACCAAGAAAAACATTGGCAAAATGAAGGTGCAAGGTAAGCTAGAATTCTATGTTTCATCTGCTCTTTGGCTGCCCCTCCTATAATCAATAGTTGTGAAATAAACTTGTCTACTTTTGTAGTACGACGTGTTAAAACAGTTTTAGATGCTCCAACCGGCTGTAGTATATCATCTCTGAAGCCATCATTGATAAAGTTTGAGAAAATCAGGATTCACTTTTCCAATATGTCAACACGCGTATTTTCTGGATGGCGGGCTCTAAGGAGGATCCATGTCCGTGTACCAGCCAATGGTTCTTCTCTTTCACGTCAAAGCCTGGCATATGTACATGCCAGTACACAGTACTTAAAACAAGTTTCTGGTATCCTGAAAACTGGTGTCACAAGTCTACGTAATAGTTCAACGTCTTATGATATTGTACAAGGTATGTGAAAGTTACTAAATACTTGCATATTCGGGGAGAATTAAATTAACTTAGCACTGAGTTAATAATTAATAGTATGTCATGTATATTTATATCAGTATGTGTGGGCAAACCGGCGAAATTAGGAAGAAAAGTGTATTTCCATGTTTTCCAGTTCACTACTCTCTGATTTTGTGCAATAACTTCTATAAATATCTATTAATCCGTTTGGTTCTGTCATTCAGAAACATACTCGTGTAGATTGAGATTGAAAAGCTTAACTGAAGATGACACCATTATAATGCAACCCGGATCTGGTGAAAGCCATGTTTTGTATGTTCTTATGTTCTCAACTCTTCTATCCCCTCTCCCAAATTCACTTGGGGTAACTTTTCGTATCTGTGATGTCTGACAAAGTTCATGTAATTTCAACAGCTTTCCTGATAGTCATGGTGATGATCTGATTGTTGAAATTCTTGATCCAAAGGGGAATGATTTTGGGCGTGTGCTTGTCCAGCTAGCTAGTATTTCTGAAGATTCTGTAAGTCGTTTTTACTTATCTTTTTTATATGTTAGTACGTCTCAAATGTTTCTAACGAAGTAAGCATTCAGGGTGAGAGACTTCGCTGGTGGTCTATTTATCGTGAGCCAGAACATCAACTTGTGGGAAGACTCCAGCTCTATATTGATTATTCAGCAAGTTTTGATGACAATAGCCATTTGAAGGTATGTTAACTGCCTATCATTCATTATATTTATTACCTTAGCCGATCTCTCTTTTTATTTGCTTTTGTAAGTAGATTAGAATTTCTTTGTGGTATACTGAGAACTCCAGAAGTCCATTTCCTTGAGAAACTTTAAATTTTTCTCTCGTTCAATAATAGCCTCTCCTCTTTATTTTTAGTAAGCAGACTGTTTTAACTAAAAAATATTATTTTACATTAGTTGTTGATGTTAGACTTGTTATTAAAATTAAACTAAGAAAAAGAGCTTTTATGGTTGTTTATGAGCTCATGCACGTGGAATCAGCTCCCTTCACATATAATTTGTTCATCTCCAAGTCCATTAATTGAAACATTGCTCAAAATTATTGAAAATTTGTCCTCTATCCTCTGAAGATTTACCCTCTATTCTCTGAAGATTGTCTATGAATACAGAGAAAAGTCATTGTATTGTGTTCAGTAGTTATTGATGTATTGATTTTCTTTTTTCATCTTCCTGTAGTGTGGTTCTGTTGCGGAAACAGTCGCATATGACGTAGCCCTGGAGGTGGCCATGAAAATGCAGCGGTTTCAGCAACGAAATTTGTTGTTATATGGTTCATGGAAATGGATTTTGGAAGAATTTGCCACCTACTATGGGATTTCCAATGTCTACACCAAGCTCAGGTATACTGTACTCACCTTTTGTTTCTTTCCAATTGAGGTATATGCTATAACTTCGTTTTCTCTACCTTGCTTGTTGTGTTGCTTTAAGATACTTGTCCTACGTAATGGATGTCGCTACACCAACTTCCGACTGTCTCCATTTGGTACATGACTTGTTAATGCCTGTCATCATGAAGGGAAATGGCAAAAGCGCCTTAAGTCATCAAGAGGTAGATCCACAGTTACATATTATTGAATTTTTGTGCGGTTTTCTGCTTTTATATGAGTTTTGGAATTATGTGTTTCTTGTCTAAGTTAAGCCATGGATAGGATATGCCCCTAACGTTAGATTGTATACTTTGTTCAAATTTTGATCATCCATACTTTGATTAATTGTTCTATGCGGTTTACTTTGCTTCCATCAGAATCGCATACTGAATGAAATCAAGGACCAGATTGAGCAGATTCTGAAACTGGTTTTCGAGAACTATAAATCTCTTGACGAGTCATCATTTTCTGGAATGGTTGATGTAGTCAGTTCTGCAACAGGAGTTCCAGCGCCAGCGCTCACTCCCGCTGTTAAATTGTACAGACTTCTGCACGATGTCTTGTCTCCTGAGGATCAGACTAATCTTTGTCATTATTTCCAGGTATAGCATACAACCTCTCGATTGCTTTACCTTACTCTTGATTAGTCATTGTTCTCATCTATTCTGCTTCAATGCTTTTACAGGCAGCAGCAAGGAAGAGATCTAGGAGGCACATAAGTGAGACAGATGAGTTTGTTACGAATAACAGCGAGCCCACTTTTTGGGATCCTTCTGCTGCTTACCAGAAAATGACTCTGGTATGCCAGAACGTGAAGAAGGAGATTTATACTGATATTGAGATCCAAAATCAAGATATACTTCCCAGGTTAGTATGCAAGTGAAAAAGAAGTATTTTCAATGTGTCTTCTGTTCAAATTATTGTTATATAAAAGATAAATGATGTGTCGAAAATATGCAAAGTTAAGTAGATTTTCCGCCAATATATTCTTTGCTGATCAACCTTAGTCAATTGTAGTCGATTCTGTTAGTGGTTTGTGTGTTGGTCACAAGCAGTAGTGGCAATCTTTCATCTTACAGTTGACGGACTTGTCAACTTATAAGCTAGATGGGCCAAATTTCTTTCCAGAGATTTGGTTGAAGCTTCTTTTCCTTCATCATTTCCTTAGCTTCTCTTGCAATCTATGATTGTATCTAGTTATCATCACCCATAGTATTGTCTTACTGTGTTATTTTCTATCTTTGTGCCACTGTTGTACCATTATAGTTTCAAATTTTAAGTAATTGAGATGTTTAGATTTGTATACTGCACCTAAGGCTCTTCCTGCAGGTGTTGATAGCCCCAATGTTTTGTTTTATGCAGCTTTCTTGACCTTCCAAACCTGTCATCGTCTATATATAGCACTGATCTCTGCAATAGACTTCGGGCATTCCTCGTCGCATGTCCGCCCTCTGGCCCTTCACCAACAGTTGCAGAGCTTGTGGTTGCAACTGCTGACTTTCAACGTGATCTTTCCAGCTGGAATATTAGGTATGTCGTTTAGGTTATTGGATTTGTTGATTGTCTGTTTTTTCTTACTTGTGTCATATTTCATTTTACAGTCCTATCCAAGGCGGCGTTGATGCGAAAGAGTTATTCCACCTATATATCATGCTTTGGATTCAAGATAGACGTCTTTCCTTACTTGAGTCATGCAAACTTGATAAGGCATGTATACTGAATTCTGTGTGTGGGTTACTTCAGCTTTTTTTTTTCTTTCTTATAATTCAAATCAAATCTACGGAGAAGCAAAAGTATTTTCACCACATGTGTATTTTCGCATTAATTAATAACAAAAACCTCAAGCTTGATCCATTCTTTTCTTGTCTCTCGTTCTTCTTAGCATATGTCACATCATTGAAAACTAACTTCGATGTATCATTCCAAATTTGTCATTTAAGCAGGTTAAATGGTCTGGAGTCAGGACACAACATTCAACCACCCCATTTGTTGATGAAATGTACACCAGGCTGAACGAAACCATTCAAGACTATCAAGTTATCATTTCCAGATGGCCGGAGTATATATTTGTTTTGGAGAGTGTAAGTTTAGCTGTTCCTTGATGCCTTTTGATTTCGAAATTCTGGAAATATTTGCCTCTACATTTCGTTGCCTGTTATAAAGTATTTTTGTATCTATGGTTTGAGTTTGGATTAAAACGATTATAATAATCAGGGATTAGCGATAAATTTTTCATCTTAAGACACATGATTGAAAAGGTTGACAAAATTGTATATCTTTAGGCCATCGCTGATGTTGAAAAAGCAATTGTGGAAGCTCTGGAGAAGCAGTATGCAGATGTCCTGTCACCTCTCAAAGAAAACTTGGCTCCAAAAAAGTTAAGCTTCAAGTATGTCCAAAAGCTGACCAAGAGATCTGTGATTGCATATGTAGTCCCAGATGAGGTGATTATAATGTTCATACATTTTCCCTTTACATTGTATTACAAAAATATTTGTTTTGCTGAGAATTTTCTCCATCTCCTCGGTGCAGCTGGGCATTCTATTAAACTCCATGAAGAGGATGCTTGATGTTCTACGACCTAATATAGAGGCTAAATTTAAAGCATGGTCTTCATGCATTCCTGATGGTGGGAATGCAGCTCCTGGTGACCGTCTGTCTGAAGTGACAGTGATGCTAAGAGCCAAATATCGTAATTACCTTCAGGCTGTGGTCGAAAAACTCGTAGAAAACGTGAGTTTCTCTTACTCTTTTGTTTCTTATCTATATGTATGTAGATTACTATGCTGTATGACTGGAACCTTGTAAAAGAAAGAATCTGAGCAAAATATGTTGTCAGCAGGAAAAAAGAATGATTTGTAGTGCATTCCTTTTGTCGTTTCTGCTGTTTTGGATGTTTCTTGTGCAATGTTGGTCCATGTTTCATATATTTTTTAGATTTAGCATATTTTGAGATCCTTATCTCTTTACTATATTCGTGTGTTGTAATCGGTTATTTTGTTTTTTGTCAGAGCAAGCTACAAAAGACGACAATGTTGAAGAAGATTCTTCAGGAGTCTAAAGAAAGTGTTGGCGAATCAGACATCAGAAACAAAATGAATAACCTGAAGGATCAGCTCACCAACACAGTCAATCATTTTCACTCGGTTTGTGAGACTCATGTCTTCATCGCATTGTCCCGAGGATATTGGGATCGTATGGGGCAGGTGACTATTTTAATGGCCTGTCCTGACTTTTTGTTTTGTGGTATTGGAAGCTAATACTTCTTCTGTGCATGGCAGATTGTTTTAAGCTTTTTGGAGAACAGGAAAGAGAACAGAGCTTGGTACAAGGGTTCTAGAGTTGCTGTCTCTGTAAGTCCCAGTAAAAACTGCAGTTACTTGGGTTGTATGAGTCAAGACCTTACCTGATCTTACATCTTATATGGAATGATGCGTACCTGCAGATATTAGACGATACATTTGCAGCACAGATGCAACAGCTACTTGGCAATTCGTTAAGAGAGCAAGACTTGGAGCCACCAAGATCGATCATGGAGGTTCGCTCAATTCTTTGCAAGGATACTGCAGATAATAAAGCCAAGTCTTTCTACTTCTAAGCATGGAACGTCTATAACTGCGTGAAAGATTCCGAAGCTCAAAAGGTTCAGATCTCATTTGCTCGTCTGCTTGGAGCTGCAAGTATTTTGCTTGGTGGAGCAAATCATCGAAACCTTCAGAAAGCTTTTGGATGTATAATAAAATACAACAATTACCACATTTTTCTTTAGTACTAAATGTCAATATATTACAAAACTGGCATTACATCGGGATGAGCGGTGATATTATAGAGTTAACACGGTGTAGTAATTACACAAAAATCCTCTTTATCAAAATTGAATGAACGTGACAGAATATTAATTTCACAATGCTCAAATTTTCAATGGATTAGGATCACTTGAGAATTGAGATTATAAGATGCATCCGAAACTTGAGATTTCAGTCCTTTTTTATTGCTGTAAATGTGTTAGTTTCTAATTATTTCTAAGATCTAAACAGTAATCACAGTATCACACTAAACTTCAGAAACAAGCATATCAAATTGGTATCAAACTAATCATTAAGATTGCATGTTGAGGATACATTGAAAAAAGGGAAGAGCTTACAGAGAGAGAGAGAGAGAGAGAGGAAGCAACAAATGGCATTTGTACAGAGATAAATTAAATGATATCGAACAAATGGCTGTAACTTATGATCATCAGGTGAAATGTGTCTGTATTTCAGACAAGTTTTGATATTGCCTGGCATGACACCCAGAAGGCTTTGGTTGCAATACTCAGGATCACTGGGTTTTGATATATCCTGTTGCCAGAAGAAATATAAGGGCAATTAGCTTAGTGAGACAATGAGAAACATCCAGACACACAAACTAATGATTGGATGAGTTAAAAAGGATGTTTTTGCTCGACGTACCCTATTGCAGTTGCACTCCATGATGCTACATTGTAAATAACTTTACTTCCCTCCCAGGCTTTACGTAGCTTCCCCTTTCTCTTCTTAACTGAAAACATCGTGCTAAGTGCTACATCACAGTTCATAAGCAAACTCTTAGTATCTGATAAATAGTCTTTGGTAAGGAAACATAAGAGTCACTATCACTAGCATTCTGTTAGAAAGGTAGCTAGGGGATAGAACAGAAAAATTAGGTTGGTTTTGGGGGCTTAGGGAAGAGAGTGTTTTGGGGTTTTCCTATAGTAAATTCCTAGGCAACTTTCTTTGCTTCAGGAAGAGTAGTAAAGAGGAAATAGTTTGTAACTGTAACATATGGAAGTTCAAGATTAACCTTTCTGAAGCTGATCAGGTGATACATCCTACACAAAGATAGCAGTCACAATAAGTTATCAAGAAAAGATGAAGAGATATATAAAACTAGCAAGGACAAAATGGGCGTTTCTATACACCTTTGTTTGCTTAAGGGATGATAAATATGTAGCCATGAAACACGCAATACCATCTGCTATATCTTCTTCCCTAACAACAACATAATCATCTTCCGTTTGACCCAAACTTTCCTCATCCCATATATCATCTTCACTAACTACGTCCCAAGAGCTACCATCTTCTGCAAATTCAACAACTTTTAGTAACCTCTACAGCCAAATAACGCATATATTGCCAAATCCCATAAATTGAAATGTTACCAGCAAGATCTTGGGGAACTGAAACTTGAGCTAATTCTATCTTTTCACGAAAATGATGACTTTCAACTCTAGATTTCATGAGCTCATAAAACTGCACAAGAATCATGGATCTATAAAGGAAGCCTAGTAGATAACTAAAGATAGAGAAGGAGTTAAGTAATTATAAAGAAGCATACTTTATCAGCTTCAGGATCTCCATGATCCGAAGAAGAAGAAGACTCTTCTCTGTCCGATTCCTCCTCCGGTGACTCACTCTGTTCGCCGCCGTCATCTGGTTCACTAACATGGGTCAAATCCATCAGCTCAAGAGCTCTCTGACAATCCTGGAGCAAATTCTGCAACGTCTTCCGCTTAACACGAATACTATCCAAATCGACACGCTTCTCTTTGCTCTCGGCATCAGGATTCGAGCTAGAGACCTCGATTTCCATGGGTTCCTCGACTTGTGACGAAACGAAATCGGAAAGATCTGCCTGAGATATCTTAAGGAGAAGACGATTTGATTGTTGTCCTCCACAGTTTTTTTCAGCAACCTATTAGTTTGGTTGTTTAATTTCGACGAGCAAAAGGAAAACGAAGAGTCGTAACTAGTTAGATAACAAGCAACTCTCCAGGAATACAGAATCTATTGATTGCTATTATTAAATAGCAATGATTAATATTAAAACAAACACTAAACCATACGTAAACACAATTAAACCATGACAAAAAAACAGTTAAATTAAACATATAAAAAAACACACACACACACACACATCTAAAGAGCAGCAATATATACCAAATTAATTTAATTAATCATTTAATTTATTTTAAAAAAGTATTGGCGTGATTAATCTAATATACCGAAGTAAATTAATTACCCAAAAAAACATAAAATTAAAAATAATTTTGTTGTCTTTGGCGTGGACTACAACATACATACATTTTTTCCTGCCATATACAGTATTGAGAAATACTTTTCATAGTTTGTTTACTATTTCTCCTTACGAATATAGATCACAAGCAATTGATAAAACTATTTTTAATAAATTTGTTGAAGCTTTCAAAATTGGTGTTGCGTAGATCAACTTTTGCTTTAGGAGAATGGCTAGACACCAACAAATAGTTTCATAAAGCCGCATTCTATTATAAGTTTATTATTATATATACTCCCTCATTGCAAGTTTTCTTCTAATCACAATAAACATGATCTTGCACAAACCTATACTCTGCGTCCGGTAGATCATCAAATGTTAGAAGAAGTTTTTCAAACTGTCCAAAATAGTAAACTCAGATTTAAGAGTCATATACAGTTTGCATATTAAATATGAGTGTGAAAATAATTCATTTGTTGTTTGGTAAATCTTATTACAAGCAACTCTACCAACTGTTAGTAGAATTTTGCCTTTCAGTCCCACTTCAAAATGTACTAGTATGCCAATTGTACTTGGCAAAGCTTCAACGCACATGTAAAATTGATCAAATATCACCATCCTTCAAAACAATCCAAATTGATGTCATTTGATTCTTCTTAATTAGCTTGCAACAATTCGTCTTTGTAATCCCAAATCTTCGAAAGTCTTGTTACTGATTCTCTAATATAACATCTAACATGATGTCATTATCCGTCATGCACTTGAATATGGAGACTGAAATGTCCATATATGTGCATCAACTCATACTATATGTTGGAACTCCTTGGAAGCTCTCAAAATTGTTTTTTTTTTTTCTTTCTTTCAGCAACCCAGTTGTTTGTTTGTTTTCCAACAGGTTATGTTTATTGTCGACTCATCGTAGGCTTTGACCAACCATTTACCCAAAGAAGTTTCAATCGAATAGTAAAATATTCACATACATCCTGGATGGGTGGATATGACCAGTATAATTTATAGTCTAGATTTCATGTACTCAACCTCACACCAAACTGTATTTTAAAGACATATTTTATAAACTGATCTTCGAACTCATTTTCGCGGATAAATGTTTCCAATAAGCAGGAGTAAAGACAACAGATTTATAACACATATTATATTTTTTCGCTGCATGTTCAAATGTAAATGCTAAGTACACGGAATCCGGTGAAACTGTTCATTCAACTTGTGTTTCCTTGAATCATTACCATTTACATCAATGTCTCTTGGTTTTGGTGGGACTACCCAAATTCCTATACTAATATTTAATTTTGGGTTAACAAAAAAAGAAGTCCAACTGTGGAATATTGTAATTCGAGGCATAAATGTTGGTCGGACATCTAACAAACGACATTGATATTACAACAATCCAAATGTGGAATGCATAACTTATAAGTATGCACTTCATAATTAAATAATACCCTATGAATAATAATAGTAATATATTGAAACATCCAACAAACAAAACAAAACAAAACAAAACAAAAATTAGTCGACTAATGAACGAGTCCCCATGCACGCAGTAGCACTGTCCAAAAGATAAGTTGATTATATTAAGGTCTACGTAATTTTATTATTCAAACCGAATATAAAGATGCATTTAAAACCAGAAAATAAAAACTCCAAAGGTTTCACCAATCAGGACAAAAAGAGAGAGAGAGAGAGAGAGAGTGGTGCTTAGCACGATTAGTATATAAATGAGGATCAAAGGGTGAGTCAATACAAGGTGTATTAAGGTTGTCATATTTATTTCCTTTTCCTATTTTTTTTTTTTTTTTGAATTTTAATAATGATTAATTAACTACATCATCATCATCATCCCCACATCAAATTCAAATCGAGGTTTGTTTCTCGAATTCATGCATCTCTTGATCCGATTGTATTCTCCTCCTCCTCCTAGACTTTGATCGGACATTTTGTTTGTTTTCTGGCTTTAGTGCCGGATGTGAATGGCGTGAAGCAAGATATGGCTAACAAAACCTCAGAATCTTCACAGCCTCCTCCTCCTCAGGTGCAGCCGCCACAACAACTGCAGCAGCCAATTGATCATGAACAAGAGCAGGAGCATCAAGTGTGTTTCTTTTTCTGATTTTAGAAATTCTTCTTCTTCTTCCGATTGTGCTCAATGTTTGTTTTTGTTTTTCTTCCGATGGCAGGGTGACACCTGTAGTATTTCTGCTGCGCAGTCTGGAAACGCAGACTCACGTTCCCGTGGTGGCAACACGGTATCTTACTTCTTCTTTATCTTATTGCCTCTCAGCTTCATTTCTCCATTTCTCCTCCGCTCTCGATCGTATATGCTTGGATGTTCTTGGATCATTGACTTAGAGATTGAGTTTTGCGTTTTCAGCTTACACTATTATGCTTGCTTTTCATGACAAACACGACATTTTTGGTTTTCATACACCATGCTGCCTGTTTGCAGTATCTTCTCCTTTCATTTACACAAAGAAGAAACACTCACTTTGTTTATGCTGTTGAGTTCATGTTTGATATCTCTGACTTTGAATTTGTTTTTGTCGACTCTAATTACTTTGTAGGTTTTCAAGAGTGGACCTCTATCTATATCATCAAAAGGTATGTTTTATCCCTTATGATGATATATAATTAGTTCACTCTAGCCCGGATAGTCCTACTACGACGGCTACATGTCCCTCCTGGTCAGCTGCTATATCTTTAAATTGTCTCTCACCACTTTCTATTTCATTTAACACAGGAATTGGGTGGACAACATGGAAGAAAAGATGGTTTATTTTGACCCGTACTTCACTCGTTTTCTTTCGAAGTGACCCGGTAAGCATTCATATTCTCATCAAGGGTGCTTTGAAATTTACCTTCTTCTGTGCTTTCTAGAGCACTAATGGTCTTCTGTAATGGTTACTACCAAATCTCAAAGAACTTTCTTTTTTTCTCTTTGAGTATGAGATTTCCATCAAGTATTTTCTTGTAGCTATTAAAAAAACTCAGATTTACATGGGCATTAGAATAGGCTCCAAGGTATAAGAGCAAGTAATTGTACTGAATAATGGAGGATGTAAATACTGTCAGCTTCTGGCATTGGATTTCTAGCTTATATTATTTATCTCCGTGAGAAAGTACCAAACAAAACGAAATACACTTATTTCTTTGAAGAGACTGGTGAAAATCCTATATTAGGTATAGTTTTTACAAGGTATGAGCCAGACGATGGGTAACTCATAATTTATGTTTTATCTTTCAGAGTGCAGTCCAACAGAAGGGCAGTGAGGTCAATTTGACTCTTGGGGGAATTGATCTCAACAATTCAGGCAGGTTGGCTTATTGTTTGAATCATTAAATTTTTTTTTTCTTTACATAATCAAAATAGTCTTTAACCGATGTTTTATATTACTATCTGGTTTGGTGTTACTAATAACTTCGGACTATGTTTTAGTGTGGTTGTTAAGGCAGATAAAAAGCTGTTGACTGTTCTCTTCCCCGACGGTCGTGATGGACGCGCCTTTACACTCAAGGTTTTTTCTCAAAACTTTTTTTTGGTCTCCTTTATCTTGTTTTTATCAGTTGCATCTCCTCATCTTGCATCTTACTTTACGCTCTGAAAATTTATATTGATCTTTCTTGTTCATTTCATAATCATTCCTTTTTGTCTTTGGCTATCAAGAAATTTAGAGCGATTCTCTCTACTAAGACTCCACTGATTGATAGTCTGTTCTAAAATAATCTTACCTTTTATCATCTCTTTGACATAGCGAATTATAGATTGAAGTACAAAATTCAAATTTGATTCTGAAGATTATTTTGGACTAATTATAGGACAGAGAAAAACAGTATTTGGATTTGATTTTTTTTTTCCAGGCTGACACTATGGAGGATCTACAAGAGTGGAAAGCTGCTCTGGAAAACGCTTTGACACAAGCACCTAGTGCTTCCCATGTTATGGGTCAAAATGGTATTTTCAGGAATGATCATGCAGAAACCGCTGTTGGTGTGGATGAAAAGAGTATGTTTGTCACCTTTCAATGGTTTAGTTTTTAAATGTAGTAACAAGATATGTCTTGAGTGTTGTGAGAATGTCAAAGTTTCGATTTCTCCAGAAAACAAGCAACGCGAGAATATCATTATGTAAACTGGAGTGTAAGGCTGACCTTTCAGTGTGAAAGGCTCACAAGAATATGGACATTATTTTAATAATCGGCCATATCTGAAGATTAGTTTCTCTTTCATTTCATTAGAAGATGATGCATTTTTTGACATCCCTACAGAAGATGAGACACCATCAAAATCAACCGTCATTGGAGGACCAGTATTACTTGCTCTAGAAGATGTTGATGGAGCTCCATCTTTCTTGGAAAAGGCTCTTAGATTTGTTGAAGATCATGGTATTAGTTTCAGGGTTTCTGGCTTTCAGCTTGATTTTCTGCATTCTTTTACTCACGCTGAAAAAAATATATATTGCAGGAGTCAGGATAGAAGGAATCTTGAGACAAGCTGCTGATGTCGATGATGTTGAACACCGGATTCGCGAATATGAGCAAGGTTTGAGTTTATATATACATATATAGACATGATTACATGTATTTATTCTTCCTTTCTTGATTTCTTGCCTTTTGAAAAGTATTTATATGTACTCACTTGCTTTAGGAAAAAATGAGTTCACTCCCGAGGAGGATGCTCATATTATTGCTGATTGTCTTAAGGTACCTGCTACTATTCACTAAAATGCTGAGTTAGCCTGTCACTCTTAAACCTCTCTAACTATATCCATAAGTGTGCAGTATTTTCTCAGAGAGTTGCCTTCCTCTCCTGTGCCTGCCTCTTGTTGCAACGCCCTTCTGGAAGCTTGCCGTAAGTTTATCATTCTCTTTCTGTTTTTTCCCAACTTCTTCCTGGCTGATTTACTTTATTGATACCTGAACATGTTTATATATGTTATTAAAATGGATTTCTTTCTGACCCGTAACTATATTAGGCACTGACCGTGGAAATAGAGTCAATGCTATGCGGGCAGCAATCTGTGAATCATTCCCTGAACCAAATCGTCGCCTATTGCAAAGGTAGTCTCTTTTCTTTTTCAACGTTTAGATTACGAAAGTTGAGAACTTATATATGGAGAAGTACAGCTTTCTTCTAATTTCATTTCGTGTTTTAGATACATACATTTTTTTGCTACTTGATTTTCTACCAAAAAGATGTGTCAAACCTCCAGTCGTTGAACATTTAACTCTTTTGACCAATCGATTTAACATGCATATGGAGTTAAGTAAATTTTTGTTATTAATACCGTTTGCTTTGTCCTCTTGCAAGAATCCTGATGATGATGCAGATTGTAGCCTCTAACAAAAATGTGAACCGGATGAACACAAACGCTGTTGCGGCTTGTATGGCACCTTTACTTCTTCGACCCCTTCTGGCTGGTGACTGTAATATTGAAAATGATTTTGATGTCGGCGGTGATGGTTCTATGCAACTTCTGCAAGCAGCTGCTGCAGCGAATCATGCCCAAGCTATAGTGATAACATTACTAGAAGAATATGAAAGTATATTTGGGGTAAAACTTTACATCTCTATATAATTAAGGGCCTTTTTAGTCACATGATCATAACTGACGAAATGGTTACCACTCTGCCTAATATTCCTCTTTTAATTGCAATAATTTAATGAAAACCTTGGAGGCAGTGTGAAAATACTTTGGCTCTTATCGTAGATGTACATGTGTGCTTATTTCCAGACACTGACATTTAGCTACATATATGATCTGTCTGCAGGAAGGTTCCTTGTCACCAGGCTTGTACTCTGACTCGGAAGAGAGTGGTAGTGGAACAGAGGAGGGATCTGATGATGAAGAGTATGATGATGATGACGATGATGGTTCACAGGGATCTGATGAGTACACAGATGAGGAAGAGAACCTTGAAAATGAGTCTAATGGATCATACAGTGAGAGTGATGCCTCAGATGACAATCATGTACAGGGCATTGATCCTGTTGACCATAAGGCACGGTCCTCTACTAACCTTAAAATAATCCATTTTTCGAAAAAAAAATTCTTATGATTACTAGGATGATTACTTATATTGAAGTTGAAAATAAATATTTGGAGGCTAGAATTTCATTCAAAATTTACATTCATGATACAAGTTCCTTGGTCTTCATTCCTTCTTACTTGGTGATTGTGTTTGCATGAATACAGACATTCTTTTTGCTCATCTAATTATTTTCTGCAGATAAATGATAATTTAAGCCCTGAATCAAAATCCCCAAAGGAAAGTGGGAAGCCCAAAGTTACTAATAAGCTTTTATACGGCTCTAGACCATCTTCACTACCCCGGCAGAATGATTGGAAAAAGGATGAGAATATCGTGGTTAAAGGTAATTATAATATAGAGGTAAAGTCTGTTGTAGAGGTCTCAACGACTGAAGATAAGAAGAATTCACCAATATCAGAGGTGGCATCTGGCACTCAGAAACCGTCATTGTTAACCAATGCACAAGGAGGAAGTAAAAGGCACTGGGGTCGTACCCCTGTAAGTTTATTTTCTTCTGCGTTGATAACCCGAAGGCCTAGTTCTTAATGTTTTTCCTGTCCCTTAAGGGATCCAGACATTTAAAGTTTGATATGTTATGTGCTCAGGGGAAGAAAAACCTGTCGATGGAATCTATTGATTTCTCAGTGGAAGTGGACGAGAACAAGTAAGTATCATCATATCTGTAAATGATTTACATCTTTATGTTTCTTCCTCGTGGCTTTTTTTGGGTTTAATTGGCATTTGATGGTGAGACCAAATTCAAAAGAAGAACTTACAATGTTTATATTTTGCAGCGCTGACATTGAGAGACTTGAATCAACCAAATCGGAGCTGCAAAACAGAATTACAGAAGAGGTCACAATTAGTCCTTATAAATATTTTGCTTTCGCAAAATCGTTGGGCGATATGGTGATTTTAACGAGTATGTGACCTGTAACAACCTTTACATTTGGTAGAACAGGTTAAAAACAATGCAGTTCTACAGGCTAGTTTGGAGCGACGGAAGAAGGCTTTGTACGGGCGGCGCCAAGTTCTAGAGAAAGATGTAAGTGTAAAATAAAAGTAAATCTTAGCTATATGAAGTTTTCTTATGATTGAATGTTTCACATTTAGTTATATGAATGAGCTTTACCTTCCTCTAGGTGGTAAGACTACAAGAACAGTTGCAGCAAGAGAGAGACAGGAAATTAGCTCTGGAAACAGTACTGAACATGTCAAAGGGGAATCAACCTATTCCAGAAACAATCGACGAAAAGGTTGCTCCTCTTCGTTTTTGTCTAGTAACTAGTTTATTGTTGTCTGGTTAAAAAAGTACATATCTAACTTGGAAGTGATGTTTGCAGTTGAAGAAAGATCTGCAAGACGTAGCTCAGGCGGAGTCTGATATTGCCAACTTGGAACACAATGTTGATGATCTTGAAAATAGACTTGGTAAACAGGACGTAAAAGCCTCTGGTTCCACGCATGGTGCCAGCAAAGAATCTTGGAAAAATCCAGAGCACAATCCAAGGATGTAAGGATTCATAAACAGATTCACATTCAGCCTCGCAACATATGCTTTAAATCATATCAAAGCTAAGTACTAGTCTTCTTTCAATCCTTTTCCCTCAGGAAAGAAAAACAGAAGGATACTGAAGCAGCTGGTACTCTTTCCGAAAGGTCAATGTCCAAGGTAACACTCTATGTAAACATCTAATGTATGTCTATCAATTTTGTAAATTCTTCTTCCTCTGTATTTATTTACTACAGATTCATAACATTTTGCAGGATGGGCAAGGGGCTGCAATAGAAAATGAAATGGAGAAGCAACAGGATTCACGGAGCAAGAGCTCTCAACAAGAAATGTCACGTAGCAGCTCAAAACTGGCGGGCATGTCTATGAGGTCTGGCAGCAAGGGAGAGGTAAATTTCATACTGAAACCATTAAATTTGATCCAAATAATCATTCAAAACTAGAAGCTGAGTGCAACAAACAGGGAGGCACAACAACAACTTCTGCACTTTCCAAATTGACAATGAGACTCAACTTCCTGAAGGAGAAACGGAGTCAGATCGCAAACGAGCTCCAAAACATGGACAAAGGTAGAAGCTCAGGGCAATCCAGTCCATCCTTGGGACAAACCCGTGTATCAGAGGAAACTGAAAAAGGATCAGGGTCGAACCAGGGCTCAGACGGCAGCAAATACCAGAGCCCATATGTTCTTGACAGAGGAAGATCCGAGAATGGAGGAGGAGACAGAGGCAGAGGATCCGGAGGAAACCATGCCAACACTACAACAAGAACCTTCTCCAGATGATCTCTTTCTTTAGAGGTGCTTAACCCTTCCACAGATGTACAGCCGCCATTTAACTCCAACACCATTTAGTCTCTCTGATCTTGCTTCAACATTTTTTAAGACCAAAATAAACTTCACTCTTTTTTTTGTGTGTTTTGACTTTGCGTTGGAACTGTTATTTTGGTAGAGACATTCACATCACCAGTATAGAACAAAATTTGTTTTGTATTTAACAACAATGTTTGAACCAAAATATATTGAATTCCTCTTTCCTTTTGTTTCAAAAATGAATAAATTGATATAAATAGTCGTCATCATCATCATCAATAAAAGAATATGATCAAAAATCCCGAAGCAGCTTCCTGACTTGAATAAAAGAATATGATCAAAAATCTCGAAGCAGCTTCCTGACTTGCTCCAACGTAACGAAGAGAACAACAGTGAAAGGTCCTTGCCTACAAACCGTAGGAACAAAGCCTTTATACAGAGCCATTGGTCCTTCTGCTTTAACAGTCTTCACCGCACAATCCCACGCGCCTTCATATGCTCCCACCTTCATATTCATCACTCTCGTCTTTATCACATCCACCGGATTCGACGCCAC
This sequence comes from Nasturtium officinale, assembly GCA_963854855.1. Lineage (NCBI taxonomy): Eukaryota > Viridiplantae > Streptophyta > Magnoliopsida > Brassicales > Brassicaceae > Nasturtium > Nasturtium officinale. Next base: position 4,847,938 of record OY978503.1, read on the forward strand.
CGCCGCCACAAACCCCGCCGCGAAACTCGCCACCACGTGAGTCCCCAGCCCATCCTTCATCACACCACTCTCCACTATCCCTTCCTTGAACTGATCGTACGACGCTAGCTGAGCCGCCGTCACTATCATCGCTCGATTAATCGTCAGAGCCGAGCCACGCCATAAGCTCGTCACGCCTTCAGTCTTCACCATCCTTGTAATTGCGTCTCCTACACCGGCGTAGTTACGACGCTGAGCTAGAGGAAGTCTCCCGTCAGCTTGCATCCTAACCATCGCCACGTCAGCTGAATTTCCAACAGCGGCTCCAATTCCACCAGCGACTAGTCCCGCGCCGATCTTCCGAGTGAGATTCAGCTTCCCTGACTCAGGATCAGACCATTTGTTCTTAAGCACTTCGTATAGACCCATTCTGGTAGTGGAATAAAGCGTCTGCCGGAGAAGTGTAGCGGAAACGCCGGAGAATAACGCGGCGGCGCCTTCGGACTTGACGATATTGATTCCGAGTGAAATGGGTCCAATTTTGGGAACCGAAGAGGTGGTGGTGGCTAGAAAAGCTGCAGAAGAATTAGGGAAAGCGAGAGCTGGACGGAGGAGAGTGACAGTGGTGGAGGAAGAAGTTTCACCATGGAGCTGAAGACGAACCTTGATGAGATCAAGAGGATGAGTAGAGCAACCGGCGATTACAGAGGCAATCCCACCTTCTAAGAAACTCTTAGCGCCCATTGTTGTAAAATGTGAAAGAAGAGAGAAGAAACTGAGATGTTGTGTGAGAAGAAGAAGAGTGGGAAACAAGGTATTTGTAGTGAGTTTAGTTGACGCGGTTTTGTCTGTGTTGTGGAACTGACGTGAAGCTGTTAAATGTTGACGAATAGTTGAGTTTGGTCTAATTATTAAAAAGTAAACCCTAATTAAGTCAGCCTCGCCGGTTGGAAACTAGGCAAACAAAACGTGTGCGAGTCAGAGACACCGCATTGTTCGATTATTGGGCTTATGGTAAAGGATAGTATTGGGCTTTTTCTTACTTAAAAAGATATTTAGACCAAAAAAGTTTAGACGTCGCCTGAGAGATTCGAACTCTCGCGGGGAAACCCCATGTACTTAGCAGGCACACGCCTTAACCACTCGGCCAAAGCGACTTCATGGTTGGAATCTGAAAACTAGAAATAAAGACCGACAGTGGCTTCTAAGCCTGGACTGTGTATTTGCTATTTTTATTATCTAAATTTGTTAAGATCATTAAAAATCTTTTTTCAGTCTTTTAAGTCTAAAATATGAATGGATAGATTAAAAGAATGAAAGAAGAAAACGAAACCTATGCTCTTCTTCAGTCCATGGAATCCCTTTTCTTCTCTCTTGTTCAGCTCTAGAGCCACCACTTCTTCCACCACCACCATTGGAGCTACTTAACCCGGAGGTTCCAGGATTTGTTTTCTTCTCCGATGATCCAGAGGAATGAGAGTCTTTGTTAGCCTGAGAAGTTGTTGTTGCTGCTGCTTCATCAACGATAAGACCTTTTCGATGATGATAACGAGGCAAAGGAACTTGACCACTCTCAATTGCCTTGACATCTTCTAAAAGAATTTGGTAATGTTTCATTACTTCTTCTAAGGTTTTGTCTGGAACCATTGAAGTCATTTTCATCCATTGATCTTATGTTACCACTTTATCTACACAATGCATAACAATTGCGTTCTCGAATGCTCTCTTCTTCTCTGCTCCATGTTGCCACCACACTCTCCATTAGAATTGCTTCAATCTCTATATTTCTCTCTCTCCCTCTTTTCTTCTTTGGATTAATCGTGTGGTGGTCATGAATCATGATACTGTTTGTGAAACGTATGTAAATGGGTCAGATTCTTTCCTTTTGGAGTTTTGTGGATGGTGTTAATATTGAGGTGCGCATGATAAACGTATGTATGATTTTTTTTTTTTAGCTTTCAAGATTTTATTTTATAAATTTTTATTTATTATACAAATTTTAAAAGAAATTTTTTGAAAATATATAATTTTTAAAATGTAAAATTTATTCATCCTATCAGACAAAAAAGTCAAACATGCTTTTCTTTCAAACATATATATATATATATTAATGTAAAGAACATATTTAATTAACTATTTACCTAATTATATTGGCAAATTTAGTTCTTGTTATAATGAGAAAACATAAAAAGCTTTAATGGCACATATCTATTATACTATTAGATTTTTGACATAAGTAAACATTAAGAATTGTTCTCCTACTTCATTTTGAATTGGGTTTAATTTAAAGATTTATAATATTTCATTTTCTTTAAAACACTCATGGGAAGCGTGTGTAATACATGTCTACGGCCCATTTACAGACCATAGAAATACGTTTTCTAGCAAAGAGAATCACATATTTATATCAGGTTGTCTACAAAAACTAAAAAAAGGTTGTTGATTATACACAAGGGCATTAAGGTTGGGTAATTTGAGCCATAGCTCGATGGAACCATGCATTTCTTATCAAAATGCAACAGGTCTTAAATCAAAAGAAGTATAAACTTAGACTACGGTAGAATAACACTAGATGAAAACAGTCTACATATTCCTCAACCACGCCCCAGTTTCACATAATTTTCTACCACAGCATAGACTAGTCATGTGCAAAACGGAGGCCAGACAGCACCATATTCATGTCTATCCTTATAGAGAAGGTTGTTAAAAGCCAATGACAGAAGTAAATTTAACAGCCTACATGGATAGCATAAGGGCAGAAAGTGATGACTATTATTCATTCCTGCGAGTCATTGGTACTTAAAATACCAAAAAAAAAACTGTCGATCTAAAAGTTTATTAATGATGATATTTGGTTATAAAATTCAAAATATATTAGTCTAATATTGAAAGCGCTTTAGGAAGAAATCAATCTTAGAGAGAAATCACATGTATCTATTAAACAAGTTGAGAATCTTAAAAGGAATGATTTATAACTGAATCATCTAGTTTAGAGAGTAACAGAAACAGAATGCAAAACCTTGTAGTGATGTACAAAAGGATCAACGGTCAAAAAAGAATGAGAAGCAACAATATTGCCCCACATCTCGGGTCCTTTGCGTCTCTCTAATGAAATTTCTGCAAACCAAATCTCAAGATGACCCTCGTGGACAACGTCCCAGAATAACAGAATGTTACCACCAGAGTTGCAGAGTCTGGCCCCGGGAAGTAAATCAATGAGCTCTTTGTCCCTATCAAAAACAAATTCGACAAGCCTGGAGGTAGAAAGAGTCTTCTTGAGAGAGGACAAACCTCTGACCTTCCTCCAATACATTCCCTCTTGTTCACCCTCCAACTGCTCTGGCTCACACCAACACAAACTCCCTTTCCCGTCAATACAGTAGATCAAATTATTAATAACACACCAATCTCTCACCTTTCGATGTGGCGATGCTACAATTTTCGCTCTTCCCCATTGACATTCAGTCGGCGAGAAGTAATAGGTTTGCTCCTTTCCTAACTTTTCAACAACAGCGTAAAGCTTTTCTTTTCTCACCACCATACTGTCGTGGATATAGTGTTTTCGTATTTTCCGATCCGGCATCGGAGGCAAACTATCCCAAGTTTGGGTCTTTGGGTCAAATACCTCGGTCCAGTCTAAGGAATCTACCTTCTCGCACCCTCCAAACTCGTAAATTTTCCCACCTAGTACTCCGGCAGCTGGGGAAGTTCGAGGCACTGCCATAGAAGGGATGTAGTGCCACGTGTGAGTCCTAGAGTCCAATAGCCAAACTTCCGAAGTGGGCGTCCCCATTATAGATCCACCAATTAAATAAATACCCCAATCTAGCACCACCACGGAGAATGCTTGTAGAGCCTTAGAGGGATAAGGAAAAGCGGTTTACCACGGCGGAGGACGAACCAGCGTGGGCTTAGATCGGGACAGGTGAGCAAGCATACATACAAACAATTCTCCACGCTACCCAATTCCCATCTAGTCTTGTATAACTCAGCCGAAGCCATCACCGATCGATAACTCTTGGAGACCATAGACATAGCCGGCTGGTCCGATCTCGATACTCGAGCCAGGCAACTCAGAATCGTCTCATCAGGCAACGATGATAACGGAAACGGAGCCATAGACAACTTCTCATCATGCTTCTTCTTTTTATGCGGTGGCTCTGAATTCGACATGGACTCAAGTTTTGCCTTTTGATTTTAGTTTGTGTTTTCTCTGTGTGAGAGAGAGGAGAGATCTATTTATACTGTTTTATGATATATATATATATATATATGTATATTAATGTATTAACTTGTTTTAGTTTATTTTATCAATATATTCACAAAAAGTAAAAAGTAAAAAGTAAAACTTCCTTATTTTGTAAAAAATTAGTTATTGTATTTTTAAATTTTTTAAAAAGACTCAAATTTGATATTCTAAGTATTTTTAGAAATGTTAAAAAATATATGATGATAAATGTAAAATTTATTTATCCTGTGAGGCAATAAAAAATCAAAGATATGCTTTTCTATTTAAATTAAAAAAATTCAACATATTTAATTAACATTTAACTAATTATATTGAAAAATTAATTGATTGTTATAATGAGAAAACAATAAAAGTTTTAATTACATATATATATATATATATTATAATATTAGTTTTTTGACACAAGTAAACATTTAAAAATGATCTTCCTTTTTATTTACTTAAGTTGGGTTTAATTTAAAGATTAATATTACTTTATTTTCTTCAAATATTTGATAAATAATTTATATTTGAATTATATATATATAGTAAGAGTAAAGTGAGTTCTCAATTTTTTTTTGCAATTGATATTTTAAAAATTTTAGTATGACACACTGGGTAACCGTAAAAATAATGAATATACAAATTTAAATAATAATGTATATACTTTTAATATTGGATGCATTGGATAATGATCATGATATTTTAAAATTTTCATTTCTACCTGTGAGACACGTGGCCACATATATATAAGTGACACTGTCTTTAAGCAAAAATTTCAATCACCTCTAAACAAATTGGAAATATCACCACAGGTTTTTCCACCCTAAAAACGCTCTTCCAAGGTTTGCTTCTCCCAAATCATAAAATAATAAAAAGCTTACACGTTTCTTTATTGCTTGCGATTTAGCATAATTTTATTTCATTGTGTCGTCCAGCTTCCAAATCTGAGAGAGACAGTGCGACAGCAGGAGTTATAGACCACAAACAGAGCCTCTGTTACAGAGGTATCCTAAACTATGTGTTTGAAATCTCCTATTTTTATTTATTTATAATCAGATCTACTTTATTAGAGAAACTCAAATAAACTCTAAAGTCTAATGGTAGCCCATATGTTTAGCCTTTAATTACATGAGTTTATATATATATATATATATTTGATATAAGAACAAAATTTGTAATTAAGAGAGTTGTATTTTGACAATTCTTTTTTCTAATTTTTATGAATCAAATGTAAATTTTGTGTTTTTGTTGACAAACATCTACATTCTCCATTTTCTTTTCATTGCACCATAAAACTCAATAAACTATTTCTATTTTAAGTTTTATTTTCTATCTTAATAACCTCATTAGATCATGAATTTATCTTGTGTTGAAATCTCAATATACTTTCTACTATTTCTGGCTGTTAATGAGCTTGGGTTTTGTCCCACCATGAAGAAACTCTTGTTGTTCATAGAGAGTGTTTCTTTTTATGCGGGGAGCATGCACAGAGGCGACACAAGCGTTCCAGATGCTCCTGTTCTAGCTGATTTTTTTCCGAGAAGGTTTGATTTCTTACCAAAGAAGCACTGGTCCTGGCCAAAGCATCAATATTGAGATTTGATGGGCTTTTGAGCTTCTCTTTGATCCTATTTTGTTTCGCTGCGTTTGTTTTGGTTTCTGCATTCCTATCAGATCGGTCACAAGATGGTGGAGATGGGATTTTAACAGATACTCAGAAAACTAGCCTCATTAAACTGCAGTTGGCCTCTCTAAAAACCACTTTGGTTGTTTTTAATTTTATGTTTCTTAGACTTTTGTAATAATTTTTTATGTTTCTTAGAAAATGTTTTTAGATTTTACGCGTATACCTTCAAAAAGCTGATTTTTAAGATGCATGATTGAGCATATAAATCGAAATCATCCCGTCAGACAACTCAAACTACTCGTACGTAATTAGTAATATATCATAAGTATATAGTATTCGATCTAACACCAAATTGACACTATTATACACTTAGTAACATATCCTGATCAATTTTCCTCCCTTGACTAATACAAATCTTCGTATTTGTTTCTCGCCAACTGATTAATACAAATTCGTTGAAAAATAGAACTCATCACCATAAAATTTAAAAGAAAAAGAGCTGGTAAGAGGAAAAAAAATAAAGCAAACGTCATGGTTTAGAATTGTTTTGTTTAAAGTTTATTTAAATTTGTTTGATTACTAAAAAAAATTACTTCGTACAGTTTATTTACCCTAGATTGTATATAGTTTATTTTTCTATACTGTAAATACTAGATTGACAAAGAATCATTTGTATAAGTTAAATATTTTTAATGATGATTATTACCAAATGATATACTGTAAAAATGAATAAATTAAAGCCACACCAAATTGACACTATTATACACTTAGTATGACATAATCCGATCAATTTGAATAATACAAATTTGTGTATTTGATATTCGCCAACAGACTAATACAAATTCGTTGAAAAATAGAATTCATCACCATAAAAATTTGGTAAAAAGAAAAAGACTTGGTAGTAGAAAAAAAATAAAGTAAACGTCATGGTTTAGAAAAGTAATATCCTTTTCCTATTTTCTTCCTCTTCTTCTTACCGAAGAATCTCTCCACTCTTTCCATTTTCCATTTTCCATTTTATTTCCTTGGAAACCCTAAAACATCAAAGTCCAGATTTTTAATTGTTTCAGGGAACATAGAAAACCCAACTTGGTCTCTCCAGGGTTTTGTTTAATCGCCTGTTCTTGGATTTTCGTAATTCGTCATTTTGGAAGCTTACCAACCCACCGCCGATTTCTGTCTTCTCTTTGCATGCCTAACTCGCCGGAGTTATTCTCACTCTCCCAACCTTTCCGGCTAATACGCCTGTGATATCTATGGTTGGTGCTCCAGATTTGTTTTCGATTGTGTTTGTGCTTCTGGTGGAGGATAAATGCTCCTTGTTTGGGATCTAGGGGTTTCGAGTCTTGTCCTTGTCATCTCTTTTGTGCTACCTCTCTTCGGGTTCTTTGTCCGCCACAAATGGAGGCTCGCGGCTCGAAGACGGCAAGAGATTAGGAGACTTCTTATTCATGCGGCCGACGAAGCTGATAGGGCTGAGCGTGAGGCCTCTTTTGAGTTCTCTGCTGTTGCTACCGTCTCTAATATCTTTTATTGTCCTGTGTGCTATTGTCTTGCCACTACTCGATGCTCTCGATGCAAAGCTGCTCGATATTGGTATGCTTATATTATATAGCTTTTCCATTTCCTGATTAAGTTAAATGATTTCTAATGATATGATTGCATAGCATTCCCTGGTGTGACATGATGAGTTGGAGTAATTAAATGGGAATAATAAGACTTAGTACTGTAGCTTTAGTTATACTCAAAGTGCATCTGATACCTTGGAATGTTATTGGATCAGAGATTTTAGAAAAGGGGATTTTGGTTTCTATGTCAACGGAATTATTGGTAGTTAATTTCTGTGGGTTACAATGTGCTGTTGGGAAATTTATGTTCTTTTGTACAGCATAGCTTAAGCATTGCATTATAATAATCTGTCAAGTTCTCAACTTTTCCCACTTTGCAATCTGTGAAATTTCGTTTCCAACATGTGTCTTCGTAGTGATATTTGCTACATTGGAACTTGTGTATTTTTTTTCCAGTTCCGGAAAATGCCAAATCATCCACTGGCGGCAAGGTCACAAAGATGAATGTCGTCCTGCTACTATTTTATATGATACTGAAGATGAGAAAAGTGATTCTGATTTGAGACTCAGTGAAGAAGATGAACGGAATACTCTTGATGAAACTTCATTGGTGCTTCCTGAACCAGTTTCTATACCAACCAGGGAAGCAATACTCTCTAACCCTATTCCTGCCAAATCTCCTGAAGATGGGAATGTAGGTATTGCAGATAACAAAGATGACCTTATAGATAAGGAAGAAGCTGTTTCTGTTGCTGGTACATCTGGATCCTCGTTTTCTGGCTTCTCCTCCTCCCCGCGTAATGACTCTGGTGATGAGACTTCTCTTTGTGAGGGCTTCAGTTCATCTGATTCAGAGAGATCAGATTCCCAACTTGATGCTCATGTGTCTGTAGAGTCAGAGGAGACCTGTTTCAGCACCATTGATGATGCTCCATCCAAACCATTGTCCCCTAAATTTGTGCATTTGGTTGAGTCTGTTGATAACCTTTCTAATTTGCCTAAATTAAGTCGGCATAAACCTGAGGGGGATGCTGGGCAGAACCAGAGCCAACCGAGTAGCTTACACTCATTAGTTATGGATGGGGGGCATCCAGGATCCGGTGAACCGTCTCCTCTGAAATCATCTGATTTTTGGGGTACAGCTCTTGAATCAGCAGAATGTTTAAGTGAGAATTGTGATAGTTCTCAAGCAGATAGACCTGGTAAATCCACTTTGCATTTCTCCTTTGGCTCCTCTAGAGACACCTCAGCTGCTAAAGTGTCTGAGCATGGGAGTAGCATTTCAGAAGAAGCTCCTAGGGCTGCATTAGGGAGTGGTAATTCTTCTGATGAAGTGATTTTAAAAGATAGAAATGCTAAAAGACCTGACGAAACTGAAATTTCATCAGCAACTTCCTCTTCTACTGATGCGCCGAGTCCTTTGGACACTACTGATTTTTCCCCTGTGACCCTTCAGAAGTTAAAGAGCGCCAGTAGTGAAAGTGGCTGTATGGTGTTTGCCCCTTTGAAAGTTGGGGAAGTCCAATTTTTGGCATCCAAGACCTCAAATAGTAGGGAGTACGGGGATGTTATGAAACATTCTTCTCTAGGTGCAAAATGTGGAAGAGTTCTTGACCATCAAAAACAGAATGGTGTTGCCGTTCACCGTATAAATTCCCTACATGGAAGAAATGGTTTGAAGGCATCAGTACTGAAAGTTGTAGACCATTGGACTAGACCAAAGTCATCAGGTGACACTGAGATGACAGGAAGACAAAGTCATAAGGTAATCATTGAATTCTATGAAGCTATCATTATTTTGCAACACTCACTTCCTACATTAACAAAGTTGCAGAGCTATTTTTCCTTATCAATCTGTTAGTAATATTCAGGGGCTCTTTCCATATGAAGTCTTTGCTGAGCTGTATACAAATAAAACTGAGTTCCAGCCTTGTGGTATCATCAATTGTGGAAATAGGTAATCCCCATTTCCTCTTTTCATAGTTTTTTAATCCTGGGAATTATACTCTCGGAAGAAATGCGTGTTCTTTTGTGACTCTTATAATCTTCAGCTTGTGCTGTAAGAAAATCTACTAATGTGTACATTCGCTGATTCAAGAAAATACTTTTTTTTTTGCAGCTGCTTTGCAAATGTTATCTTCCAATGCCTAATGTTCACTCCTCCTCTGACGACATACTTCCTCCAGCAATTTCATTCTAGAGCATGTACATCTCTGGTCCTAAGTTTGTATCTTTTTATCTTTGGAAGGTTATGCTTTATTGTCATCGTTATATATAAAGCTCTTAATATGTTTAACTATAGGTCCAAACAAAGAACATTGCTTCACCTGTGGGTTTGAGAAGCTTGTCTTAAAGGCAAAAGATGGGAAGTCTCCGCTGTCCCCTAATGGTTTGCTATCTCAGTTGCAGAATATTGGAATCTGTCTTGGGAATGGCAAGGAAGAAGATGCACATGAATTCCTTAGGTGAACTGACATTTCTGAAATCAAATGAACTCTTATGCATATATGTATATATTTCAACTGGAAGAATCTTGTTTTGATTTCATTTTCCTTTCCGTCTTTTTCTTGCAATTTGCAGGTTTGTTGTCGACACAATGCAGTCTGTGTGCATTAAGGCATCTGAATATGATGTACTGAAGACTGGCAAATTAGAAGATACAACTCTTATTGGTTTGACATTTGGGGGATATCTCCGTTCAAAGGTATCATTACCTTTTACATATCTACTTTACTCATTTAGCATTGTTTTGGTTGGAGTTGTTATCCTGGTCATTTGCTTTTCATTTGAAACAATAATTGTGTCTGCCAGATTAAATGCTTGAAATGTCAAGGAAAATCTGTGCAGCGTGAGAAAATGATGGATCTAACGGTTGAGATCGATGGGGATATTAGCACCTTGGATGATGCTTTGCGTCGATTTACAAGGACTGAGATATTGGATGGAGAAAACAAATACAGATGTGGCAGGTTGGTCAGCATTTCCTTTCCTTGAGTTGAACTTATGTGGTCCTTTGACATTTCCAGTTATCTTTTATGATTTTGGAGATAGAGTTATACATGAGCTTTGTACGTGGTCATGGTCTTTTATTTGCGTAATTTTAACTAATTACCTAGTAACCTCTTATAAATCTACATTCAGTTCCGGCAGTGAGGTTTACATTTCGATGGTTGATGGGTGCTAACTCTTTTCTTTCTATGAGCAGCTGTAAATCCTATGAGAGAGCCAAAAAGAAGCTGAAAATTACAGAGCCTCCGAATGTCCTTACAATTGCCCTAAAACGATTCCAGGTATTTTCTATCTTCAGTGAAGACCTGGTTTGTTTCTGTTGAGTTCCATCTGTGTTTTCTTGTTTTCTCACGGTTTCGCAACACTTGATTCTTAAAGACAGGAAAATTTGGAAAGCTCAATAAGTTGATCAGATATCCAGAAACTCTAGATTTGGCTCCATATGTCAGTGGAGGAAGTGTGAAATCACATGAATATAAACTATATGGAGTTATTGTTCACTTGGATATAATGAATGCGGCGTTTTCTGGCCACTATGTATGCTATATTAGAAATCAAAACAAGTGGTACAAGGCTGATGATAGCACGGTAAGTTGCACATATATTACCAATGTAATGTTGGTTGTGATCTCGTTTCTAAGTAAGTTCTATTTTTCATTACCTTTTTACCTGGCTTTTTTATTTGTTGAACTTTAGAAGTAACTAGGAGTTTCCCGCCTCTCGTACAACATTTTAGGTTTATTCTATTCTGAATAGGGTATTCTAGCAGGTTCCATTGGGGTTTCTAGAATATTTGTTATATCTTCATTGTAGTCTCAAAACTCTTAGGATTGGTTTTGTGAGAGAAAAGCTTTGGCTGCTACTCATTTGCTGGCCCTTTTTGTCTTCATCATCTCTGTATCATCTTCTAGAAAATTTCTCTATTTAATTCTTCTGTTGTGCATTTGATCATTTTCAGGTAGTAACTTCTGATATTGAAAGGGTCTTGACAAAGGGAGCGTACATGCTGTTTTATGCAAGGTAAATAGTATTATAATGCATCTCTCGCACTCTTTAGGATTGTGGGTTGTGTTTGATCTGGTCACTTATTGTATATATCGAATGGATTGACTGCAGGTGCTCTCCAATGCCTCCAAGAATGGCAGCATGTACCAAAACTGAAGCATCCAAGAAAAAAGGGAGAGTGCCAGTACCTAAGGCTAATGTGAAAAGTCCCACATCCATGTCGCGGTCTGTGTCTAATCCAAGTCATGCATGGTCTTCCAACACTCCCGGCAGTGGTCGATCAGGCAACATACAGTCGTTTTATTCCAGTTTCCAGAGGCTGCAGAAAATCTTAGAAGATGACTCGGGAAGCGACAGTTCTTCTCTATTTGACAGCAACTCAGATCAATGCTCTTGTAGCACAGACAGTACAAGCATGGACGACTTTGCTGATTTCATTTTTGGAGATCATCAGGGACGGGCCCACGGACAATCCGAGTCTCCCTCACCAACATCATCTTCTTCGTCGTCATCTCCCTTCTCCACAAGGCTTTCACCGCTAGGTGACTCAAGGCGATCTTCTCCCGAAACTTATGGAACCTCAAGACATCAGTGGCCCTTGGGAGGAGAAAGGTAAGGGAAACGATGGTTTTTTTCCAATGGCCCAACTAAGTCAGAGTATTAGAACAAAGTAGATTGATTACACGTAGATGGAGTGGTTTTATCAGCAAACCCTTAGGCTTGGTGAAAGTGGTTATTGAGAAGTGGTATATATTAAGTAGTGTACAGTGGGGAAGAGAGATTTTGCCCATGAAAATGTATCACCTATTGGAATGGGAATTTACCTTACATTTGTTAATAAGTTGTTTTGATTGTTATTATAACCATCAATAAAGCTATTCTTACCTCGTCTCGACGTTCCACCTTTGTTTCTTTACCATTTGCGTAACTTAGAATCTTGGATTCAGACATTAAAAATTTTAAGGAAATTTTTGAAGGATGATAAAATAAAAGCATATGGTGATTCCAAACAAGAAGTATGTATATAAAGAACATCTGATTCCAAACAAGAAGTATGTATATAAAGAACATCCAACTGGGAGACAACATTCAACACGTACTGTAAATTATCCTCAACATCATCTTACAACTTCGAACAAGTATGATCCGAAAATGAACTATTGAGAAGAAAAGAGAGAGTACAAGTGACAAACATGATCTGAAAGCAGGTCATATCCGAGCCACGTATGAATTGGCCTGTGTCACATATCTCACCCAACGATACGGATTATAACTACTTGATTTCTTTGCTATCTGCAAATATTTGACCTGAATCACACCATTCATTAGAAATTATTGAATAGAACGGTTAATGGTAATGCAAGAAGCGCAAACCGGCATTTTCCTTACCTGAAGTTTAGAAACATTGTACATAGGTATCGTGAATGTCATGCTGACCGGCCCTGCTTCCTTTGTGATATTACCTAAAAATGAAATTGAGAATGAGTGATGCTTTATTTTCGCCGAGAGAACAAATAAGAAAAAAAAATCTTAGAGGGTCACCGTGAAATTCCTGTGAAAACGTCAGCTTTGCACGCAGTGTATGTTCACCCCCACCAACAATCTGGAACACCACGGTTAGCCAATGGAAGCAAGCAAAATACTGTAGTTTTAATATACCTAGGCTAGAAAACCACATGAGAGATTCAACACTTGCCTTTTTTAAACTCCATTCAAGCATTTTACTGGATTCCTTGAAATCTGTCCTCTGTCCAGCCGCACCAAGTTCTAACTCAAAACTAGCCCTGCCACAACAAACATAATCCTTTTGAATATATCTCTTGTGAGTGAATTTAAAATTTGGTATTATTACCATGCCAAAATTTTATGAAAACTCATATTAGTCTCTTCCTCATGAATCTCGTAATGCACTTGCGCATACCAAACAAAAACTAACGTACCTGGAAGTATAATTTGGCAACGGCATCTGAACAGTAATAGTGTTTGCAATTATGTCTGAAGGGAACTCAGCGCGTATTTTAATAATCACTTCCGCCTAAATATCAACAAGCAGAAATATACACTTAATCACTGGGATCATGACTTGTAGAGAAACTAAGAAAATTTAAACAGTTTTCCATCTGACTCAGAAGAAATGTACACCTTAAGGCGTCCGGCCTCTTCAATCAAGGTATTAACATGAAAAGGAGGCTTGAACTCCTGGGTCATACGATAATTCATTACTGGAAATTCACCATCTGGTGGAACCTGAAAAGAAGAATGCAAGTTAAAGAGTAGACCAACATGCTATGACAAGATGGTTTCTGTGGTAAATTTTTTTGAAGCTAACCAGGGACAAAGTTCTATCCGAATCGAAGCTATCAAGGCGAACAGACTCATGAAAGTTACAATCATCAAGTATCACCCCTGAACCTGAAGAACTCCTATAATCTGCAACAGAAAAATACCAAGGGTTAGATCAACCCACTTTATCTGTATGTAGTTGATAATGATATGTCTCAAAGAGGCAGAGAATGCCACAATAGTAGCTCACTGCTCACTAGCTACATAAAGCATTGGTTATGAAGGAAGCTTTTAAGTGGAATCATGCAGCTTAGTTCACATTTTAAGCATTCTCAACACCCAAAAGTAACGGAAACAGACACCAAAAATTCAAATGAAACAATGTAGGAAATGACGTAGATTCCATCCTAAGGGAATAATGTTGATTTAGAGGGGTGAAACAAGTAATACCATATACTGATCTTCCTCCTCTTCCTATGTTTAGGTCTTCATTAAGAGCTAAACGAATTTCTGGATTACCAGAAAGATAGCTCTTCATTTGAATGGTGCCATCAATCTCAGAAGTCAGTATGTATCCCTGTTCAGATATCAGAAAAATTATGGATAATTTCCAGGACGAAAACTAATATTAGATGCAACTACGTATCTTAGGACATAATGCATTGCATCAATCTGTAGAAATTAATAGTTTTATGTGGCAAGGTGAAGAGAGCTTGCCAAGACTTCTATATAATTAAACTTCACAAAGTAACTACTCACGCTTGAACTAAAAGTAACACTGATTTTCTCGATGATGTCCACAAAAATTTCCTCTCTTCTCCGACCCCCAGGCTCATTAGCTACAACTGATTTTGTAACTGCTGTTCCAGGCATTCTTTTGGCTCCTTGCTGCATAACAGTAAATCAAGGTGTCAGTCACATATACCAGGATGAGGAAACAAAAAATCGATCTTACTGTGAAAATGGCAGCAGGATCAATAGGTTGAAGGCGTGCAGGAGCCATCACAATTGGCTCATTGAATATATAGGATTTCAAAACCTCGGTAGACGTAGTTTGCACATAACCAAAATCCTAACAAGTATAGAGTCATGTTAAAAATCAAAATTGAAAAAGAAAAGAAAAAAGGGCTACAATACGGAAATATACTTGCAAGTTATAAGAAAACGAGTCTTACAATCACTTCATCGAGCAACTCATAGACGAGTACGAAATTTTTCCTGAACGAGTCTTCATTCAAAACACCAAGATAATCCTTAATAACACGAGCAATCCTTTGTAGAAGCTCCAAAACAAGTGACGGTGACACATTAACTCTCGTAGTTGCAACAAAATATAGACCAACAACCTTGACATGGAAGTAGTTCACACCATCGACATTCTATAAGGGGGAAAAGGTATTAGATGAAAGCCTCCAAACCAAACAGGAAGAATGATCAACAGGACAAAGCAAAAGAGCAGTAGGAAAGAGAAAAATCGATCATTTTCATTAAAAACACATAATGGTATAGTGATTTCCCCTATCAGTACTATAATACCTACAAAGATAGGTGGCGCCTCTGCATTTCCATCTTCCTTCCAGAACTTGACTTTACGGAAGAATGTCTCTGTACTTCCTTTGGGTACCTCAGCTCGGTCTGTAGCAATAAAACGTTATACACATCTTGAAAATTCTAGTGGATCCAATTAAATCGCATACATACGCTCAAAACAAACAACTTTCTTCTACTACATAATCTAATCTAATCTCCAAAACAAATTCCAGATATCTAGTGATCAACAGGATTCCAAAAAAAAAATCAATCTTCCACAGCTATTTGGATAGTTCAATTATATTGTAGAATCTGATTTAGAAATTCCACTAAACAGAAATGTCATCGGATATGAAATGCTGGTAGATCAAACAGATCAATGAGCTTAGAGCAGCTTCAATGGAAAAAAACTCACAAAACATTAACAATAAGTCTCAACTCTGAAGAAAAAACAAACAAAACAAGAAGAAAGCAGAGATGATCAGATCGGGAGGGAGCGAGAAAGGAGAGCTCACAGTCACGGAAGACGATGTTATCTCCTCGCTGAGATAAGACGAAGAACTGAGAGATCATCATCTTCCCTCCGATTATTGATCGCCGATCGGTCTCGTCTGTGACCGTGTGTAATCTATCTGGTGGTGGTTCACGTTTTACCAATTGTCGTCGTTTTCGTTAAGCTTCTTCACGAGTCCGAAGGTTCTGTGTTCTTTTTGAGAATTACGATACCTTGTTCTTCAATAGGCCCAAATCCTCACAGTATGGACCCAAATCCTCACAGTGTGGGCCCAAATCCCCTATATATATATTATTTTTTTTTAATTGACATCACCTTTCTATTTATTTATTTTTGATATTTTTAAAGCTGCACGAAATAAATAAATGTTGGAATTTCAGTCTACGATCCATCAAATTTATATCGCCACAACAAACAAACAAACAAAACAAAAAGATTGGAGACTTCCCTCTTCACGAGAGTGTTTTAGGGCGCCATGTTGTGACTTGTGAGCTTTGTAAGCCTTCCGCAAAGTATTTTTTGGGAGATTGTTTTCGTTTACGAACAATATACTAAAGGAAGCCTTCGTATTGTTTTCTGTAGGAGGGAGGCCTTCAAATTATAAGACTAAGTATATCTAAGCTTGAGCGGTTTCCACTTTTTGTTTCTTCAAAATGTTATTTGTAGTAGAGTTTCCTATGTTTTTCTTAATACAACTTCGGATAAATGTAAATTCGTTGAGGCTTTTGTGAAATGTTGTTAAAAGACTAGAGCATTGAATCTTGCCGTCGGCTTTTTAAAATGTTGACCATTGTGTCTTACATCTCGCCGATATAAATCAGCTTGCACAAACTAGTTTTGGAGGTTGCTATCCAATTTCATCATTTGTCCATGCATTCTCATGAATCTCTATGATCTTAGAAATCATCTTGACTTTCCAATGTCCACAACTCACAATATCCAAATACCAGTATATATATATATATATATATATATATATTTAAGGTATGACAAGCAACTTTGTGTCGCTATGTTCTTCTTATATTGTTTGTGGGGATATATATTTTTTGTTTTTGACATGTTCTTAATACCATTTGTAAGTGTAAACCTTCACAAAACAATTTTAATTTTAACGAGGTTCCGCAGCATGTTTACCCTCTCAAACATGTTTAAAATATTAATTCTTTATCATAATTACTAGTAGTGCTTTGTTCCAAATTTACTCGTTAATCCAATAACTCTTTATAAGATCCGTTAGGTCAAACAATATTGATGATAACTGCCGCTGATATCACTTATGTATATAACCCATGATCATCTCTAAGGGTTAAAACGTAAAAGTTAAAAAGGGTATAGATGACTAACCAAAAAATAAACTATAATGATGGTGGGATACGAGAGATCTTATCAGGTGTCGCATCTAGCGTGGGTGAAAGATAAAAAAAAATTGATGAAAATATTTAATAGACACCAGTTGTCTGGAAATTAAAACCAAAACTATTCTTCTTTTGTTTTGTTTTGTTTTCGAGGTTGGAAATCCTAACTAGTCTAAAACAGTAAAAACTAGGAAACCTGGTACTGCAAAGTTACAATCCAGATTAATCCATGACCAAATACATTTAAGTGAAAGCCACTAGAAGCTATAAAGTAAGATATTGAAACGAAACAACAAAAGGCCATTTAGTTGGATTAGAATTAGAAGTTAGGTCATTATTATAATCAAAACTGGGGAGTAGCTGTTGGAGTCTCTCATATGGCAGCTCAGTCAGACAAAACTCAAAGTGTATGTTTATATACGTCAATATTATATTTAATGATTTTAGTTTGGGAGAATGGCTGAAACAAAACATATGGTCCACCGATAAGTTAATCACTGTTTAGCCAAAAAAAGCACCCTCGTCTTTCCAATCTTGAACGCACAAACACAGTCGCTATCTTTCTTTTTTTTTCTCTCTCACACACATTATGGAACTAAAAGCAAACTGAAACCTTTTTTTTTTTATCTTCTCACGAATTAATAAAGTGGGTGCTGAGATCGCAAAACCTAATTCAAGATCCTTCCAAAGAAAGGTAAAACCTATGAATCTCCCTTTCTTCATCTTCTTCTTAAGCCTAGCTTCTGATGGATTCATCTAGTCCTGCTCTTTCTTTTGCTTCTCTGGATTTCTGGATCTGATTTCTTTCTCTCTCTAGCCATCTAGGGTTCCCCGAGAATATTATATAAACATCGTTCCATTTCGTTTTCTTTCTTTGTTTCTTGGTTAAATGGTGTTAAGGATAGGCAGGATTCAAGATCACTAGCGAAGGAGATCGGATAAAATGGCGAGAGAGAAAATAAGGATTAAAAAGATAGATAACATAACAGCGAGACAAGTTACTTTTTCTAAGAGGAGAAGGGGAATCTTCAAGAAAGCCGATGAACTTTCAGTTCTTTGCGATGCCGATGTTGCTCTCATCATCTTCTCTTCCACCGGAAAGCTCTTCGAATTCTCTAGCTCAAGGTATCTTATTCTCTTTTCATATTCTTAATCCCTTTTTCAAGATTTTTTGTGTTATAGAGAATATGGTTGGAGATATTATTTCTTATTCTAAAGTAAAATATACATGGGCTCGGGGGAACGTGTACAAAATCGACTTGGTTTTACGGCATAATTAGATGACACATTTAATTCTAAAGAGATTCTAATGTGAATTTGTATATACTGTTTATTACTTTTATGATATAGCGCACCATGTAATTGATGACGTTGAAATATTCTGTAAACATAAGTATGCTGTATGGGTTATAAATTTTGAAATTTTCTAATCATAGAAACTCATGGTTACGGTTTATTTTTTTTCAATTGGAAAATGAGTGCAGAATAATTATAGTGTGATTGCGTTAATTATGCAAGCATATGTATATATAGATAGATACATGGTACTTGCCACTATTAGAATGAATTTCTTTTCCTTTTCCTTTTTTTTTTTTTTTTTTTTTTCTTTTAACTTAATGGATTACAAAAGTCTTTGACACTTTCACTTGGTATGATTAGGGAGTAAGCTTAAACCACTCGTTTGTTTTTATCTTGGGAAGCATTACCATAATTGGGAATAGAGCATCTAATAATCTTGACTTGTCTACATATTTTTTGACTTGATGGCTACTTTTGATTACTTTTCTTTATTATAACTAAAGAAAAGGCTTCTAGTGTATTATTTAATTAAGTAATTTTACAAATGCATACATGGACGAAGGAAAGGTTAATATATATGAAAGATAAATTGTTTTTTGAAACGTCTAGAATGAGAGAAATATTGGGAAGGTATAATCTTCATGCTAGTAACATCAACAAAATGATGGATCCACCTTCTCTTCATCTCCAGGTATTCTCACCAACACTCACTCTCGTCTTTTTTTTTATCGGACCAATCTCCCTATAACATGCTCTGATATTCACTTGTTATGCGTGTTTGTTCTAATTTTAGGTTCAAGTCTAAATATAGAAACATAAAGTGGCATTAATCTTGAACCATCTAACTGATTGGTTCTACATATTAATAATAGAACCCTGTAAATGTTGATTTTGCATCTACCAGCTTGAGAATTGTAACCTCCCGAGACTAAGCAAGGAAGTCGAAGACAAAACTAAGCAACTACGGTATGTTATATGTTTTGCTGATAAAAAAATTTCATTGGCGGTCTTACATCATATAACTGTAAGAGATCACTTATTTCATGTGTGTTTTAAATGTTCTGACAATGATGTGTGAATGCTATTTGTAGGTTTTAGAATTTATATAATCTAGTAGAAAAACGAAGTTATAATTTCATATCATGTGTAGGTTCTTCGTGTACTGTTGTGTACTAGGAAACATGATGTTTCATTTGTTTATAAATTAAAAAAATTGCAAGAGTTTAATAGTTTTTAAATATAGCTAGTTATTCTCATTTTTATTAAATATATATGTAGCTATTAATATCTTGTACCGGTAGAGAATATTTTTGTTTGGTAGACATAATGAGCCAATATATTCGATAAGTTTCTGAAAGCTGGGACCAAACAAATCTACACAGTTTTATTGGGTAGATAACTACAAATGACAACACAAGCTAGCTTAATAGTTTGGGTGTCCTTAGATATGAGAAAATGTGAGTTTGTTTTTCTCCTATTGTCATCGGTCTCTATGTATGATGTGGGTTTGAGTCTTCTGATAAAATTGAAGTGATTAATTATGTTGTATTCTCTTACCGTAAAACAGGAAACTGAGAGGAGAGGATCTTGAAGGAATGAACTTGGAAGAATTGCATCGCCTGGAGAAAATGCTTGAATCTGGACTTCGCCGTGTGTCTGAAAGAAAGGTTAATTACTACACGCAGACTAGTAGCATGCATATTTCCTCAACGTATATAGCGTGTAATAATAAACTGTATATATTTGTGACATTATTGTTGTTGGCAACTAGGGCGAATGTGTGATGAGCCAAATTTCTTCACTTGAGAAACGGGTTAGTACGTAAAATTCGTAAAAAGGAAATGATAAGCCAATATATAAATGAGTTTTTACTAACAAGTGACGTCGCAGGAATTGGAATTGGTGGATGAGAATAGGAGACTGAAGGAGAAAGTATGGCTCGATACCCTTATAGAAATCATTATACACAATAGTAATGTGCATAATCTTGAATTGCGTATTAATGTAAGATGATGGAACGTATACATGGCAGCTAGAGACGTTGGAAAGGGCTAAAGCGATGGCGATTTGGGAGGTTGTAGAGACAGAGTCGGCGACCACAAACGTGTCAAGCTACGACAGTGGAGCTCCTCTCGAGGATGACTTATCCGACACTTCCCTGAAGCTTGGGTATAACTATCATCAGTGAAAATATTTCTAAGCTTTTTACTGAAATCTTTAGTGTGTGGATGTTACTAATTTTTTTTTTTTTTTTTTGGTTAGGCTTCCATCTTGGGAATGAATCGGAGAAAGAGAGAGAAGTGCAGCAGAGTTGACTTTGATGGGATTAAAAAAAGTCCAAGTCTACCTTTTCCCTTTCCTTTAAATAAGTGTTAAAAATTTGAGATACGCAGAACGAATTTTCATTGCATTGTGGAGAATGTGAGCAGCTTTTAGACCTTGTGTTATTGTTTTTAACTTCGTAATTTGCACCAAAGAAACATCAACGGGTCCGATATTGTCCGTAATCCGTATTCTTTATCTTTAACCTCGTTTGTTTTGCTTTATCATTTGATCATGTACTAGCCCCGCAAGCTATATAATTTTTTTTTTCTTTTTTGACGCCCTATTTAATACACTTTATCATGAAAACCAAAATAAAGAAACGAGGCCTGAATACTATTTTTGGTCTGTTGGAATGCAGTTGGTTTTGAGATAAGCATTGACGTGTGCCTATTTGTTTTTTTTTCAGGGAAAAGAAATAGGGAAATAAAAATGTACAAACTCACAAAGTATAGGACCGGTTAACTTGCAAAGATTTAATCATAGATAGATAATCCAAAAATTAGTAGTGAATAAGATGAAAACGCATAGTAAAGAAAAGAAGACAAAAATGAAGATTGATAAAGATAAATTAAACCATTCCAATTCACAAACCTAAGCATCAATTCTAAATCATAAGAAATCATTAGTTGTACTGTGTGCCTCGTTCATGACAACAACACAGCTAAAAAAATAGAGATACAAATACTCTATTGATAAAAACAAATGAACTTGGGATCATCTAGATCTGGATAGTGAAATTATTCTAAAAAGGCTTATGCATTACAAAATTCCATCCTAAAAAGGCTTTGAAGCCCAAAGAGGATCTTAAAACCCAAAAAATTTGCCTGAACTCAAGCAGACGAGACATTCAACCATACTTCAAATTGCTTTATTAATGATTTATAATTTAGAAGTGAAGATTGTAAAACTGCGTCTACCTCCGTCCGAAAGTATCAAGTGTGACTTGGTGTCGTAAAATTTGGATCTCCCATCGTCGTAGATCTTTGTTACCAAATTCCAATATCGTCGAGCTTCCATCAGATTTCGACAAATTGGATTTTCCCAAACTTTGGGATCAATAACATGTTCTGGATTTCGAAGATACGACAACACCAACACGTTTGGTCTTTTATTCGTTCGTCGCTGAGTTTAGAATAAGAGTTGTCTTCATCGTACGATGCTCCAAATGAAGCAATTTCAGCCATTGCAGAACCTTAATCAGTCACAGAGGACAGCTCTAGCTGCTGTTTTCGTGCTCATTTTCCCGATTCTCTGTCCGAATCTCTTCCGCCCTCTTGGTCGAGCCTCTCCTTCTCTCTTCTCCGTCAGTCTCTCTCTCTTTCTCCGACGATTTATTTGGGGGAATCAATGGTAAAATGTATTCAACTTTTGACAAGTGTGGCATGTGCAGGAATGGAATGCCCCTAGGCCTAGACATTTACGTTTACTCCAAGGTGCTCTTGATCGACAAATTGTAAGTGGGACTTGCTCTGTTTCTTGTATGTTATTTCCTCTTTAACCTCTACGAATGTGCAGTCGATCAGACAACAGGTGGAGTTATGGTCTCCCTTTCCAGATCAAGGTTGGAAACCTTGCCCTGAGTCTTATAGAATCGTTCGTAAGTTTCTAAAGAAAAGTTTTTTTTTTCTTCTTTCATCCTTTACATTCATTTCCTCTGTAAAGTTTCTTATTGATGTATTTGTCACTCTTTATAGCCTTGCTGGAGAAGTCTCAAGGATTTATTCAGGTATTTCTCGACGGTGGACTAAATCAACAAAGAATGGGGGTGAGTACAATCTGGTTTACTTATGATGCATTCTAGTTTCAGTCAATTTTGTAGAGTTTTTTTTTTATAGTGGTTTCCCTTCTGACTCTTCCGGTTTGTTTTTGAAGATATGTGATGCGGTTGCTGTTGCCAAAATGTTGAACGTTACACTTGTGATTCCACGCCTCGAAGTTAATCCTGTTTGGCAAGATTCAAGGTACTCATATTTGTTCTATGATACTTACGTTTCTGGTTCCTTGATAATTTTGGTGATTCATGCTGTGGAGTTTCTTTGCAGCTCGTTCACAGATATATTTGATGTGGATCACTTTATATCTGTCCTTAAAGATGAGGTGCGAATTGTTAGAGAGCTTCCAACAGAGTATGCTTGGAGCACGCGTGATTATTATGCCACAGGTATTCGAGCTACTAGGATTAAGACTGCGCCTATCCACGCTTCAGCAGATTGGTATTTGCAAAATGTCTTACCTGTTATCCAGAGGTTTGTGGCTTCTAAAACCCTGTGATATTTTCATATTGATAGCTGCATTGTAAAGTCCTGAAAATACTATGATGTTTGACATGCTTATAGACAAGATTAAGGGGTGTTTGATGCAGATGTTTCTCTGTGAAGTCACAATTACTTTTTGTCATAGATGATCCATAACATATTTTTTTGGCAATCTGAGGAGCTAGATTTGTTGTATCTCAGTGCATTGTTACTAATATGAATCATCCGCTCTTCTCTGCAGTTATGGTATTGCTGCTGTTGCCCCATTCTCTCACCGTTTGGCATTTGACAATTTGCCTGAAAGTATACAGCGGTTACGCTGTAAAGTAAATTTTGAAGCATTGAACTTTGTTCCTCATATTCGGGAGCTAGGGGACGCCCTTGTGCATCGACTCAGATATCCTCCTTCAAGCTCTCAAACATCAGGAACAATGGATCCAACAGAAAGAATAAACACCATCGCAAAAGCTGGAGCTGGAAAGTTTGCTGTGCTTCATCTTCGTTTCGATAAAGTGTGACCTTGATTCTCAAAACGTGCCAATTTCCTGCAGTAATTTCTAGTTCTGACATAGCTTTGTCTTTTTTCAGGATATGGCTGCACATTCAGGCTGTGACTTTGAAGGTGGCAAAGCAGAAAAAATGGCGCTGGCAAAATACCGCCAGGTGATTTGGCAAGGACGGGTCTTAAATTCACAGTTCACAGATGAGGAGCTAAGAAACAAAGGGCGGTGCCCGTTGACACCAGAAGAGATTGGTTTACTGCTTTCAGCTTTGGGTTTCAGTAACAATACCCGTCTCTATCTAGCTTCACACCAGGTTTATGGAGGAGAAGCAAGAATCTCGACTCTGCGTAAACTGTTCCCAGTGTTAGAAAACAAGAAAAGCCTAGCCTCTGTGGAGGAAATAGCTGATGTAGAAGGAAAAGCTTCTCTAATGGCCGCAGTAGATTACTACGTGAGTATGAAGAGCGATATCTTTATCTCTGCATCTCCGGGGAATATGCACAACGCATTGCTGGCACATAGAGCCTACTTGAATCTTAAAACCATAAGGCCCAACATGATATTGTTAGGGCAGGTTTTTGTGAACAAGAGCTTAGAGTGGTCAGAGTTTGAAGGAGCAGTTGTGAATGGGCACAAGAACAGGCAAGGCCAGCCTCGTCTACGCAAGCAGAAACAGTCTATTTACACTTATCCAGCTCCTGATTGCATGTGTAAAGTAAGTTAGATTCCCCCTGATTCGATTGTTTTTGGTCAATGGCCCCAATCTTGACTGTTTCTTTATAATTATTATTATGCATGGTTTATGTATTCAGTAAATGAATAGTTGAGGTATTGGTCATGTATGCCCTTTAGTGTATTGCCTCAGTCAGTAATTTGTAGGGCGGTCCTCAGTGTAGGGAATTGGGTGGCTACACACAGCTTAAGGGAATATAACTTTTCCAGAAAGTGATGTAAGAAGAAGCGTACTATAGTCTGTTATACCAGTATTCTCACGTTGCTGAAGTTATGTTATCATTTAGAAAAGCAACTCCTAGTTAGTTTCCTGATTAATTCCCACTCTTAAAGCTGTTTTTTTTTGGTGGGTTATGATGATATGTTTAGTATGAGAGTGTATTCAAAAGTCGGAGATGCGACATCCGAAGAGAATATGCCATAGAAACGAGACTAGTTCGCCAGTAGTTCTGGTCTGACCAAGACCCCAAACATTTATTTGTAAAGAAAAAACATTACTCGATTCAACTCAATAAGAAGAATAGAAGGTAAAAAAGTCAAAAGTAAAAAAAAAAAAAAGGTCAATAGTAAAAGGACAAGGCCCCACTCAGATTCAACTCAATAACCCTCTTCGGTTTTTCAATTCTCTCCTCCGTCATCCGCCTTGATCTTTCTCGAATCCTCCATCTCTGTACGGGGAAGATTCAACTATGGAGAAGATGAGCTCGGCTTTGTATGATTCCGCTTTGTTCAAGCAGCTCAAGTCAATTTTGGGAACCAATTCTATGTCCGACGACGTCGTCCTTCTGATTGCAACCACGTCTTTGGCACTAGTAGTTGGCTTCGTGGTCCTGTTATGGAGGAAAACATCGACGGATCAGAGCCGAGAGGTGAAGCCTTTGATGATCCCCAAGTCTCTTATGGCTAAGGACGAAGATGATGATATGGATTTGGGATCAGGGAAGACCAGAGTCTCTATCTTCTTTGGCACACAGACTGGCACGGCCGAAGGATTTGCTAAGGTACTGTCACCACTTGTGTATAGTTGTGGTCACACATAGTCAAGTATCACTAGATGGTTGATGTTGCTTGCTCTCATATGATTAGTGTTTATATAAAACTATTACAAGTTGGTATTTCATCCATGATTTTCTGATTCAAAGATTTGTTTTTCCCTATATGTATTGCAAGTTCTGATTTGATCCATGATATTTTGATTCAAAGATTGGTCTTTATGAATCGGGTCATTTCAGAATCGTTTTCAATGTTCATAGGCATTAGCAGAAGAAATCAAAGCGAGATATGAGAAAGCGGCAGTTAAAGTCATTGACCTGGTATGAGTTTAAGTACTTACGCTATGATTCTATTCACTTCTCTTCCAGTTTAAACTACTCTTATTGATTTTTCCTTTTTGCCGGTTTTGGGTTTAATTAGGATGACTATGCTGCTGATGATGACCAATATGAAGAGAAATTGAACAAGGAAACTTTGGCATTTTTTTGTGTTGCTACGTGAGATTTATTCAATCCGATTATGATTTCTTTTGCTATATGCCCTTCAATTGCTTCCTGTATTCATTTATTTGATAACATGTTTAGTTATGGAGATGGAGAGCCTACTGACAATGCTGCCAGATTTTACAAATGGTTTACTGAGGTTTATACCCTCCCTGAAATTGTGTTTTCTTTAGATTTTTTAAGCCCGGCAACAGAGGTTTTGTAACTTCAATACTCTGCGTTTCATGTTTTCAGGAAAATGAACGGGATATAAAACTTCAACAACTAACATATGGTGTATTTGCTCTTGGTAATCGCCAATATGAACATTTTAATAAGGTGATGTGGTAGAAAAATGTGTCTGCTCTACATTATTGATTTTCTTCTGACCTTATCTGATGGTAATTTCTTGGAGCAGATCGGGATAGTTCTTGATGAAGAGCTCTGTACGAAAGGTACATGACTCATGAGTATGCTTAGATATTTTTTATGTCCTAATGCTCATTTCCTAGTCTCTTTGGTGCTTGAGAGGAAACATAATTGGTATCATCACATCCAATGCAGGTGCAAAGCGTCTTATTCAAGTTGGTCTAGGAGATGATGATCAGAGCATTGAGGATGATTTTAATGCCTGGTTTGTTTCTAGTCCTACTACTCTGTTACTGTAGAGTTGGTTTGGTTAATTGTGTTTTCTTTAGTGGTATCCATGCTATATTTTTCAGTCTTTTTTTGTGGTTTGCAGGAAAGAGTCGCTATGGCCTGAGCTAGACAAGCTCCTCAGAGACGAAGATGATACAAGTGTGGTAACTCCTTATACAGCTGTTATTCCTGAATACCGGCTGGTGATTCATGATCCTAGTTCTACTTCTGAGAAATCAACGGACTCAAATATAGCTAACAGAAATGCTACTATTGACATTCATCATCCCTGCAGGTATATGATGATGCCTGTAATTAATCCTCGATCCTCGATCATAGTATTAATTTCGGTTGCAATCTAATATTTGTTTCTTATTCCAAACAGAGTCAATGTTGCTGTGCAGAGGGAGCTTCACACACCGGAATCTGATCGGTCTTGTATTCATCTCGAGTTCGAAGTATCCGGGACTGGTATTACGTAAGCATCCAACATAAGTTAATTTATTGCCTTTTACCCATGGATTAGTTATAACTTACAAGGAAGTACAATTATCTCAACTTACATAGACTCTGCGCTTCTTTTTTTTAGTTCTTCTATACAAAGATGATAGGGATTTTAAATATCAGTCACATTGGGTCATTTAAATAAAAAAACTTTCACAGTGAATTTTGGTTTCTGGCATAATATTCGTGTATGTGTGTGCTTGTTCTGGACTGACATGTTAATTTTGATGTTTTAGATAATAGCTGATCGTTCTGTAAAAATTACACAGTTAGAAAACTATGTATAAAAATTGAGGCCTCTTTGCAGATATGAAACAGGAGACCACGTAGGTGTATTTGCTGAAAATCATGTTGAAATAGTTGAGGAAGCTGGAAAATTGCTTGGCCACTCTCTAGATTTAGTATTTTCAATACATGCTGATAAGGAAGATGGCTCACAATTGGGAAGCTCGTTACCTCCTCCTTTCCCTGGTCCATGCACACTTGGTATTGGTTTGGCTAGATATGCAGACCTTTTGAACCCTCCTCGAAAGGTGAACTACTGTTTTTTGAGATTAGCCGGACATAGCTTTTTCTTGTGGGTTTGGTCTTTGCTTGTTCCCAATATTAAACTTGTTTTTTTTTTTTTTTTCAGTCTGCCTTGGTTGCCTTGGCGGCTTATGCAACTGAACCTAGTGAAGCCAATAAACTTAAACACCTGACATCAGCTGAGGGAAAGGTTCTGAATCACTGGTGTGTCTATTTATCTCTTGATTTTAAGTTTTCATGAGTTAAAATCCTCGGTTTCTTTGCTGTAGGATGAATATTCACAATGGATTGTTGCAAGTCAGAGAAGTCTTTTAGAGGTGATGGCTGCTTTTCCATCTGCAAAACCCCCACTAGGTGTGTTTTTTGCCGCAATAGCTCCTCGTCTACAGCCTCGTTACTACTCCATCTCATCCTCGCCGAGGTGATCTTAGTTCTTTACCTGTTGTGGCAGAAGGAAAACTTACTCTTGAGTGTCTCTTGCATTCAAAGTCTCTCTTTATCTTAGTTTGTCTTTTCTTTTTAATACAGATTGGCGCCAAGTAGAGTTCATGTTACGTGCGCACTAGTTTATGGTCCAACTCCTACTGGTAGAATCCACAAGGGGGTGTGTTCGATGTGGATGAAGGTAATTCTTACCTTCTTTTTCACTATCTGTCAATTCACTGTTTTTTCTAATTGTTTGAAAAAATCAGAAAGCAGTTCCTGCAGAGAAAAGTGATGAATGCAGTAGAGCCCCAATCTTTATTCGAGCATCTAATTTCAAATTGCCACCCAACCCTTCAACTCCAATAGTTCTGGTGGGACCTGGAACTGGCCTAGCACCTTTTAGAGGATTTCTGCAGGAAAGGATGGCACTTAAAGAAGATGGAGTAGAACTAGGTTCTTCTTTACTCTTCTTTGGGTGCAGAAATCGACGGATGGTGAGAATTATACAATAGATTCATGTTGTTCATATGCTGTGTCATCATATTGAGCTACTGCTTATGTATATATGCTGCAGGATTTTATTTACAAGGATGAACTCAACAAATTTGTGGATCAAGGTGTAATATCTGAGCTCATCGTGGCATTCTCTCGTGAGGGAGCGCAGAAGGAGTATGTTCAACATAAGATAACGGAGAAGGTAAGTTATACATGGAGGGATGCATCATGCTTTGGTAAAAGAATTTAAAGTAATCTCCTCTCTTTTGCATTTCATTTGTGTTCAGGCAGCACAAGTTTGGAATCTAATAAAGGAAGAAGGATATTTCTATGTGTGCGGTGATGCTAAGGGCATGGCGAGAGATGTCCACCGGACTCTACATACAATTGTTCAGGAGCAGGTATGATGAACCTTGTGAAACAAGTGATGGAATTTGCCTTTAGGTTTCCACTTGGTTTAATATCTTGGAAGATTGATACCCAACTATTTGATCTTGCAAATTTTCAGGAAGGTGTGAGTTCGTCAGAGGCAGAGGCTATAGTTAAGAAACTTCAAACTGAAGGAAGATACCTCAGAGATGTCTGGTGATTGATGATATCATTAATTATTCTGTCTCACCAAAGAGAGGATTGATTAATCGGTGGAATATTGAATCTCATTTGAGTCCAAGGACAAGAATTGAATCTCCCTCTCTTTCTCTTTTCTTGACATTTATTTTTGGCACCTTTTTGTTTGTTTGTTTTAGATTCCCTATTTACTTACCTAAAAACTTAGATGTTCTTTTAGTGAATCTATTTGTCAATCTTTGTAAACAGCCCTTAAAATGTGATATGTTCCTCGTTTAGTAATGTAAACCTTCCTTTTATATTTATCCAAATGGCCCAGTTCTTGATACTTTTTCTAGATTGTAAGCATTAAAAAAATAGATAGATTGTAAAATTTTGGATGGTGGT
Source organism: Nasturtium officinale (assembly GCA_963854855.1). NCBI lineage: Eukaryota > Viridiplantae > Streptophyta > Magnoliopsida > Brassicales > Brassicaceae > Nasturtium > Nasturtium officinale. Next base: position 4,877,174 of record OY978503.1, read on the forward strand.
GATGTAATGATAATAAAGTGACAGGAAAAAGGTAAATAATCAAAAACATGTGATTTTTACAGAACATCTAAGTTCCCAACTGTAATTGGATTTTTCTTTTTAGTGAAGTGCATGTAGGGACAAAGAGAATCGAATATGCAATATAAGATTTCAAAGGTCAAAGGTGTAACTAGAGCATTTACTTCTATTTAGTTGCACAAGAAGAAGAGGAATCAAGTACACAAAGTCACACGATGATATTAATGACCTCATCCTTTAGTTTCGCAAGTTCGCCTTCAGGCATCACCACACTTACATTCCTTGCAAATTTTCCCTTGGGAAATACCAAAACAACGCCTTTGTTCCCGACTCCATGAATCGTGTAGTTTACCAAATCCGGCTTCTCCCCTTTGATCTCTAATTCGCACATTTTTACCATTTCAAGATTCACAAATGTTAAATTTGCACCGTACGTTACAAAATCCGAAGACCCTTTATCTTGTTCTAACATCCGCTTGATCACACCATTTTCTTCACTTTTTTCACCCGCAATCAATGCCGCTAGTTCGGATATGCCAATCTTTTCGTCGTTTCTTTCCACTACGCTTATTACCAAGTCATCATTCCAACATACTGAAGATTTTTTACGGTCACAAATTGTTATAACATTCGTGTCTCCTTCTCCACGGATTTTCACTAGCGATCTCCATATCACTGCATACAGAATATCAACTTCCGAAAATGGTTGGCCGTCTTGTGCCGTGTACTTAGCCATCAAACGATCAATTTGGTCGAGGCTAAGGTTAAAAATGTATTTCCCCATTTTGCATGTATTGGTAAGTAACCAATACTCACCAACTGATTCTATCTTTTTAATGGAAATAGCTTCACCATCACGATCATGATCATGAGGAGTCGGTTCATGGGTTTTCGGGTAAACGAGCGTGGGTGGACCATGACCCGACATTAGTTGTCCCAATGTTTTCATGAAAGTTGATGCTGAAAACACATCTCCCAGAATATGGGCCCAACTTAGCCCAATAGAGATGCCACCACATTGGAACTTTGTTATCTGAAAAAGGGATTTCAAAGGACAAAGCGTTAAATTTATTTTGTCTGATTGTAGTAAAGGAACCCAGTTCGTTCACGTGTTTAAGACAAAACTAGTAAAGATTTTGGAATGAATGTTTTATAAAAAGAAACGCTTTAAAACATACCTGGAGGAATATGAGTGGCGAGAAGTTAATATCGGGACTAATAACGTGATCGTAGACAAGGAAGCGGTGGTCAATGGAACGATCGTCCAAGTCGAGCCACTTCTCCACCGTGAACTCTTTGACGTTCGCCTCGACTATCCGTATGCCACTGTCGTTGCAGCGAATGTAAGGTATGGCTGGAGCTGAAGGGTCGTTGTCAGGCATCCGGATCCGACCTGAGACGTGGTAATACGACTGGAGCAAAGGAAACATGTTGTTCTTCAAGTCGGCGATGGTGAAGCCACATGTACCCTTGAAAAAGTAGACAGCTCGGACGTAGTGGAGCTTCATGACTAAGTCCATGGTCGTGAGCTGTCGTGGCTTGTTCTGGCCTGTCACAGAAGCGGGCACAACCGAAGATATCTTAACATCTGTCACTGGGCTTGCCTCCATTTCTAGAGAGAGAGAGAGATGATACGTGTAGCTTAAAGGACTAAATGGGATGCGTTATATAAGCATCTCAAACGTTATCTAGTTGAGTTTTGTTTTTAAAAGTCAAGTTGAGAGAATACGAACGTGATTGCACTGGTGTGGGACAGTTGGAACGACTGTTCTGGTGACATTAAATGGCGGATTTTGGTGTTTATAATCTACAGACTACAGGTTAATAAGACAAGTAACTTCCTTTGTATATATATCCAACCAATCATTGCAATTGAATAGAGATTAGACAGCATCTTTGGACAGTTGAGCCATCAGATCCAAAATCAAACACCCTTTATTACCGCCACCATGCCCGTGTCCAACAGCTTCAACTAGTTCACATGTCTTACAGGCTTATAGTCAACTAGCGTGTTCATTCCAATTATCCACATGCTTAAATTAGATTCAGATTCTTTTTATCCGGAACTGAACCAAGCCAAAAACGAATACATCCGATCCAAGATGTAAATTTATTTGAAAGCTAAAAATATATATATTTGTCTAAAACACAGCCAAATCCCTACAAACTACAAACTAATCATTAGACTGTTTTAGTTTGGTGTTCATAAATAATATTGAAAACCCAAACTAAAACCAAATCTAAAACTGGATAGACATTGTCACCAATTCTACTTGCAGTTGGCCCCTCCAAGATAAACATCATTATCTTCTGTGTCTTGCCAAGAAAATAAACACTGGATATGGAACAATACCTATTTTGAAAGAGTGATCGATGATTTTTCCGGGCATGCTGATCATACTCCAGATTCTTGTGTTGCAAGTCTCTGGTGATTTCACTCGGCTAATTTCCCTGATCAATTGCTTGACTCATCACATGTAGCCTCATCTAGAGATGCAGCAAGGAACTCAGCAAGGCTCTGCTGATTATTGCTAGGTTTGTGGGAAGCTTCTGAGATCATAGGCTTCTTTGGTGCTACAGAATTGGGAAGCCAGGCTTGACACCTGGAATTGCTACTAGAAGCATCTGAGCAGCTCTTCCATAAGACTGGCTTAAGATACTTCCACGGATCTTCAGTCATGGAATTGGAGTAAAATCGTTCTGCCCCTAGTTCAACGGGTCTTCTTCCTCCATCTCTCCCAAAGCTTGTGTTCCTACCACATCCTCGGCTTCTGCCTCTTCCTGAACTAGGATAAGCGTTTCCAACCCAGTTAGGATTTTGTTGTCCATAATGGGAAAATTGTGGAGCGGTATTGTTGTAGCTGCCTTGACCACCAAATCTATTATTCCTCATGTCAGGCATTTCTTGAGAGAATGGAAAAGGGCGAGGTACCCAATGAGGTGGACCTAAATGGTTAACTGGTGGAGGCCTAAAGTTGTTATTCCAAGCAGCAGGTGGACCTCTGTGTGAGGGTGAAAGATGTGCCCTCCCTCTTGGTTCGATACGAAAATTACCACCATCATAATGAGCTGCTTGAAAACCACCATGATTGGTAGGTGCCTGATACTCACTGCCCAACGATCCTGTTCATTGTTATAATGCAAGGATCAGAACTGGATTACTCTTCATTGCAAGACAGAGAACAGAAAGATAAATGAATTTCGTAAGTGATGTGATTATAATACAGACAGTTCCTAGAAAGTGAAACATAAAGGTATCTATCAAATTAAGCTAGCTGAAGCTAATAGGTTTGGGAAATGAATCCTGATGAAGAGTAACAAAATTCTACATTTACTGATCTTAAATTGTCTACTACAATTTGAAATACATGACCAGTCCCTGAAAAAGAAGAAACAATATCCAATAGATTATTTGGAGAAACTAATTCTCCCAAAACCAAGAACCTTTCCAACAACCATTTACCAAATATTCGTTCCTGAAAGTGTCCAATCATATAATGAAACTCACCAAGGACCAACTAACATGGTAACATACAGTTAGTTAAGCTGAAGTAGTATAAGAGGACTAGTTTCTTCTGGCCTCACACGAATATAGCAAAACTGGAAACTAACACAAAAGCATAGAGGATCAAAAGGTATTGAAGCAGAAACAAGCACCTGGAACAGATGGTTGAAACTGTGGTACTGGAGAGCTGATTTGATAACTAGGAGATGAGGAGTATTGTTGCTTAGGGGTCTTGTTTTTCTTGAAACTAGAATAAGCAGACATAGGATCAGTGTAATAATCAAACCTAGGCGGTTCATAAGATTCCTGCTGCTGAGTGGATGTCTCAGCCAAGGGATTTGAGAGGTGAGCTGTGTTGATAGATGTTTCAGGACTTGCAGAACCATCATTCTGAGCAGCAGCTTCCATTCGCATTGCTTTTAAAATTTCTTTTCTTTTCTCTGAATCCTCCATTGTGGCTTAAGTATAGAGATAATCAACTACAATATCACAAGGATTTTCAGAAATCATCCATTAAATCTACAAGACGAGCTATGACGTAAGATCAACACAGCAACCGCACTGTTCCAAGGACAATCTAAACCTAAACAATAAATTATTAAATTATCGGATATCCAAATTGAAAAAAAGAATGAAATTGAGAGTGATACGAACATTAACAAAGTACGGTTTCCCCCAAAATCTCCACTTCCTCGTCGTCGCTAAGGTAACCCTTAACTGTAAGAACGATGATGAGTGAGTCGAGACAAAGGCCTTCAATAAAAAACGAAGACTTCCAAAACCCGGTTCGTATGTAATCGTATATTTCAATAAAACCCGGTTTACAGGTATACGCGTGCGCCTGAAACCATGAGATCGGACCGGGAAATTTCCAATAGAAATGGAACACGAAAACAAAATCTGAGTTAGTCGTTGTCGATCAAAGCCGCTACCGCAGGTGATATCTACTTCTCCTTGTCGTCATCTCAGTTGATTTCTAGATTTCGATAACGATTTGTTTATCGATCTAGTGTTGTGAATTTTTTATAAGATTAAGTGTACAAGTTAAATCCCAGTCTCAGAATCGGCGGAGAAGAATGCACGGTCGTCCAAGGAAGGCTCTAACGCCAGAAGAGGAAGCAGCCTCCGCTGTTAAAGCTGCCAAGCTTCGGTCTCTCCAGTCTCAGTTCATGGCCAATCACCATGAAAAAATGTAAACTCCTCTCTTTCATTTTTTTTTTCTCAGCAAGCCTCTGGATTATCTGTTTATTTACTAATCATCTGTGATTTTTGGGTTTCTAGCTATACCAAGGAAGCTATTGAATTGAGCACGAAGCTTCTAGAAACCAATCCAGAGGCGTACACGGCTTGGAACTATAGAAAGCTGGCTGTGGAAGATAGGCTTTCGCGAATTGAGTCTGATCAAAACTTGGTTAAGTCGATACTGGATGAAGAACTTGATGTGGTGGGTTTTCCTCCCAATATAACAACAAAACATAATCAAATTTGATCATTGGTTGTTGTGAATTCTCTTTATTGCTCATTGGTTGTTGTGAATTCTGTTATAAGTTCAGGCAGGAAGTGCTTTGAAGAAGAACTCCAAGTCGTATGTTGATTGGCATCATCGAAAATGGGTTTTGAGTAAAGGGCATTCCTCCATAGGGAAAGAGTTGCAACTTTTGGATAAATTACAGGGGCGAGATTCCAGGAATTTTCATGCTTGGAACTATCGCAGGTGATAATTATGGAATGCCAACACTCTATGTATGCCGCATTGCGCCTGTCAGTGTCAATCAAGCTTGCAAATTCATGTCTTGTTCTTCCTTTGCAGGTTTGTTGTAGAGCTAACCAACAGATCAGAACAGGATGAGTTGCAGTATATAGATGATATGATCGGTGTGAATTTCAGCAACTATTCTGCTTGGCATTATCGTAGGTATGCATGTTATTTATCTGGAACCTTGCTGATTTACATGTTCAGTTTTTTTTTTTTAAAGAAACGGAAGTATTTTTGGACTAGATTGAGAGTCACATGACTCAAAACCAAGTAATTTTTAGTACAAAACGGAATTCATCCATGGAGAGATGGAATTTGCTTATAAACTATATGAAGTTTTCTTTGATGGAACATTCAATTTTTGGTCACATAGCTTTTTTACTATTTGGTTGATATCAACACTACATATTTATGGGATGTTAAGAAAAGCTAAGGTTTAGTTACACTATAGCTTATCTATTCAGTAGACTGTTAACATTGTTAGATCGCAAATGAGTTTGTGTGCACACTAGCATATTTACAGAACTAAATTGGTCGCTTTATTAGCTAACAATATATCTTCATTTATTGCTTGCAGTTCTGCAGTGTACTTCTTTCAAGTTTGCTTGCAAGAAAGGTTGATGGGTTTATGCCAAATAAAACGATTCCTGAAGAATATGCCTACATACATAATGCTATTTTTACGGACCCAAGTGTCCAAAGTGGCTGGTTTTATCATCTTTGGCTTCTTTATCAAACTGTTAATGTGGAGACTCCTCTTCTCACTTCCTCGTGGCCTTCACATGGTTCCAGTATCATTCTATCTGGAGCTGGGTACTTGAATGGCTCTTCTTCTAAGTTCACTACTTTTTGTTCTGAGTCGGGTTCTTTTCCACTGATTCTCTACTTTGACCAAGCTGTTGGTGGAGTAAGCTCGTCTACTGTTACAATTGATTCCGAACTAAAAGGAAATGAGGACCTTGTTTGGGAACCAGTTTTGAATAAAAATTCTCAAGTGTCTTGTGTATGGGTTGCTCATCTGAAATATTTCAGCTCAAAACCTTGCCAATACAAAGTGAAGGTCAGACTCGGGAACTCTCCAGGAATTGTTTCTTCCAGAGGATGTAACGTCAAAGCTCTTTATGAGTTTGTCTTTACAGCACATATTCATGAGACCGTCGAAGATTCACAAGAAGGCACTGTTTCATGGACGGATGGTTTTGATATTTGGGATGCGCAGTCAAAAGATTTGAACTCTTCTGTCACCTTGGATCAGTTAAATACTGAAATGGATTTTAAATGGCGTCAGGCAGCTATACTGGAAGAGGCTAATTGTTTCCGTTTATTGCCAGACAGGTATTTCCTATATACTTTCTTACTTTGATGGGAAAGAGAAGTTTGTAGTCTTGAACTTTGTGTTCTTTTTTCCTTTTCAGTAAAATTGGAAAGCTCAGTCTTGCAAGGCTTTTGATGGCTTATGAAGCTATGATATCTGATGCTGCTGCTAAGGGTGTTCATTATGAAGAAATCCTTCAGCTGTATAACGATTTGATGGCACTGGATTATTCGCATTACCAGTGCTACAAGGATGCACACAGCGTAGCTTTTCTCCACAAGGTACTTAGTCTTTTCTTTTAGATGTAAATCTCAAGTTGAGCTTCTGCTCTTAAAATTTTCATGATTTGTGATTTTTCCCCCATTATCATCTACAGTACAAGGTTGACTGGGTTTTAGATGCTTTTTTGTTAAAGTCTGTTTCATCATGCCTACTACTCATGAAGAGAATGTTCATGCAGGTGACCTCAAGCACTGAATCCTTATCAAGGCACCTTTTTCGATATAGGGATATGAACAATCTTGTATGTCTACGGTTAAATAATTTATCACTATCTCGGATAGCCTCTGTCGAGAAGTTGCTATTTATACAAATGTTAGACCTCGGTCACAATGAGCTTCATTCAACTGAAGGCAAGTTGCTCAACATGTCCTGTTTTTTTTTAATGCTCATGTCCTTGGTATGCGTTGTTGCATCAATGTGGTAGATGTGATGAAATGGTGTATGTTGGCCTTGCAGGTTTGGAGGCAATGCAACTTCTCTCTTGCCTAAATTTGAGTCACAATAGAATTCAGAGTTTTTCAGCGCTGGACTCTCTAAGATATTTGAAGCAGCTGAGAGTGTTGGATATTTCACACAACCAAATTGGGAAGCACTCAGTGGACACAACCCGGTACCTTTGTGCTTCACCACTCTCTAATTCAAAGTGGGTTCAAGTTGATGTTGGAACCCAGAAGCCTGATTCGGTCACCAAATACTGGGATGCGTATTTTTTTGTTAAGAGATCTGAATCTCAAACAGTTCAATATAGCAGGAAACGTAATTGCAGAGGACGAATTCAGCTCTTTTGTCCTCCAGGTTGTGCCAACGCTTGTATGGCTCGACGGCCAGAAACTTGGGAGTTAGATCATAGGCCAAGTTATTTACTTACATCTATAGATCATCAAGTTCACAAAGCAATTAGGACTCTCTTAATGACGTTTTGATGTTGTGATATGTTTTCTCAACAACAGACATTATCTATGACCTTGTATTATGATTAATGACTGCAGTTTTTGTTTACCAAGTTTGGGTTGATATTTTCTTAAAAGCTTTACTTTTTCTGTTCAACCATTTCGATAGAAACCTTTTGAAACCGAGTAAAACACAATACCAATTTACGAAAAATTCAACGGTCTCCAATCGCAAGAAATCAAATCTCATAGTTTTATTCATTGTCTCGCAAGTAAAAGCATATAGAAACTACTATACAAGCAACAAATTCAGGAGCTAATCAACGCATCGCACCTACAGTGTGTATGTTAGTACCGTGAAATTTAAGTTAATTCAACTACGGAACTGGGGCTGATTTTGTTGGAATCACCCCTTTGTCTCCACCCATTTGGATCAGTTGCACTGGAGACTTTAATAGCTTCTTCAGTGTGTCCACTATACCATCAAATGCTGGCCGCTGAGCTGGCTCATCTGCCCAGCAAGCTTCCATTAGAGAAACCAAAACCGGAGAGGTATTGGGAGGGATTACAAGCCGCCTGTTCTGGAACGCAACCGCTCCAACCACCTGATCATCAGACCAACACTCAAAATATATACTAAAACTAAAACTCTATTACTAAAGGTATCTATCTTAACTCATGTGTGAACGTCAATTTTATAAAATCATATGTTATTTTGAAAAAGATGAGAGAGTATTGGTTACCTGAGCAGGACTGAGTCCATTCCAAGGCTGTTGCAAAGTAATCAACTCCCATAGAACTACTCCGAAACTGTAAACATCTGATTTCTCGTTTGTCGGCTCCCCTCTAAGGAACTCTGGAGCCATCCACTCAGGCTTTTAAAACAGACCAAAGAGAACAAGTTTCACATGTTAGACCATTTTTTCCACCTGAAAATGTTCCTAGACTCAACAGTAATTAAACCTTAAAAGAGCTTACTGTTCCTGCAACAGATTTTGATGGTATGAAAGTGTTTGCCTTGAATCTGGAAAGTCCAAAATCGCAAACCTGAGACAGAGGCAAGGTCGCTTTTGAAATGTTACAGAAACAGATAACGGAAGGCTTCATATCAATAAAGTTTTTTTTTTTTTTTTTTTTGTGTTTTTAACATCATTACCTTCACTGTCCAGTTCTTATCAACCAGTAGATTTGGAGACTTGAGGTCCCAATGCACTACAGGAGGATTAAGACAGTGTAGGTAGTTGAGGCCCTTGGCCTGGTCCAAGAAAACGCAGATATTTTATTCAGAAAAACAATACTTTAAAATATTAGCATAAATTGAAAGACCACAAACCACATCCAGTGCCATACGTAGCCTCCTCCTCTGATCTAGCAACTCCCTTGAAGCTGGCCTATGGATGAGCCGAAAAAGACTCCCCCTGTCTCGACAGAAACATAAGCTACTTGGTAATGCGGAAGTTTAAGATGAAATATGTAGCTCAACTATGCGGATGGGTTTACCTTGGCAAGTATTCTGTTATTATTGATAAGCGGGCTCGCTCTGTGACTGCACCCATGAAAAGAACAACGTTTGGGTGACGGACACGTTTCATTATTGCCACCTACAATCGAAATCACATGTTTGAGAGTTTCAGAGAGGTTACCAAGTGATCACATAGAGATATATCTCAAAGAGATAAATCCTTTAGTTTACATACCTCTCTGAGAAATTCTCTGAATTGGTCATCATGGAAATCTTGAATAGACAAAATCTTGACAGCTACATCCTTCACCATAAGAAAAAAACTTAATTAGCATTTTGTGCTGAAAAATATATTACAAAGGAAGGGAGAGTGAAAATCAAAGCTGCTCCATGGAGTAAACACATTAAATGATGAACTGTTTTTAAATTGAAACCTACAGATCCATGCCACTCAGCACGATGAACAGTTCCAAATGATCCTGAAAAAACGTCGAGAAGATTGTCACAAGAGAATTTGTTATTATGTTATAGTGCTGCATCAGAAAATATTTTGTGAACTTAACAATCATGGAGAAGTAGGACATACCAGCACCCACACGTTCTTTGATATGCAATTCATTCCATGAGACCTCCAGCCAATCTGATGCCAAAGAAGGCTCGATAGTCAAGTATGGTAAGATGGCGTCACCTGGTAACCTTCCTTTTTTATCTTTTCGAGTGTCAGCCTCGGTTATCTCCGGTTCAACTGATAAGTCTTCCATTGGCTGCCTGACAGCACTGTTTTCAATTGGGTTTTCTAATAGAAAGGTTTCTTCTTTGCAGGTTTCTTGCGAAGCAATCTTGTCTTCACTAATTTTTGGTATATCAAGTGGTAGAACTCGAAGAACAGATTCTGTCAAAACCATTGATGATGCTTTTGCAAAGCAAGTTTGTTCAACATGAGCACAACATATTGTCGCTTTAATATCAGGCAATTCAATTTCTTTGTGTACATGGCATTGACTCCCTACAAGAACACAAGTAGAATAATTGAATTACAAACTTCCATCATAATTACTCAACCATAGTCAGACACTTATGCATACTGATTGTTTAACACATTCTGATAACTGCAGCCTACCTGAACGTTGAACATTTTCATTAAGAGCGTGCGAAGCCTTTGACTCTACAGTCTGACAAGGAGATGTTGAAAATTCACTGAGCTGATGGCTCATCCGAAGAGGTGAAGGAATCTGACATTGTGTTCCACCGTTGATAGAGGAATCCGGATCATGGACATTTCCTGGTTCTCCGATAAGGTCAACTACATATTCCCTGTTGAGAAAGATATCAACTACACTCAAAATGTGGAATATAAGCTCAAGAAAACTCAATGATACTCCAAAACTATCAGCCATTTGTAAGCACAGAATCAAGGACATACACAAGCAAGACCCCTGGAGAGTAAAACATGGCCTGAAACATCCACAAGTGGAAGCATCAGACAGTGTTTTGCTAACAGGCTGAGAGTCTATTAATAACCCACTGAGAAATCTGGCTGTAGGTAAGTAGACAGAGAAGGAAACAAAGAAAAGCCAATGGGGAGCTCAAAAGCTTAAGCACTATCATACCTTGAAAGCTTCCTGTCATCGTTAATCTTGACAAGGCAAGATGATTGGTGGTCCTCTTTACAATACCTGCAACCTCGAGCTATCCGACAAGGTAAACCTATGTAATCAGCCAATTTCTGCATATTCAAAATGGGCAACTCAGCATCCAAATACCGTCGACAAAACTTTATTTTCTTTCGTCTAGTCTAGCCTTCTCTACTACTATGTAAGTTCATAACTCACCTTAAATAGGATGGCGCGATGACGACAAAGGCCCATAGTAAGACTACCTATAGGAATAATGATACATTTCTGAAATTCCTTTAGTCTATTGCTAACCAGTTTCCATCGTTTCTGGAGATCACCTTCCTCCATCTGAAAATTCCCCCTAAAAGCTCCACAACCTCAGCACACAAATCTTATATATGTATATATACACGCACAACTATGAAATTGGTGTTGTGAAACTAAAAAACTGAAAAGCTCAAAAAGTGTACCCCATATAAACAGCAACGAGTTTACTAAGTTTCTCCACGAGCACTAACATGTCGTCTGAAGCACAAGATAGCTCATGTGCCTTGTCCTCCAGTTCTTTAAGACGTAAGTCCTCACGTCTGTCTATCAAAACAACTTCCATTGACGTATCGCTCTGCTCGGTCTCCTTCAGTAAGAGAAGAGATGGAAGTCGTTTTCCTTCATCAGAATTGTTACACATCAACCAAAGATACGGATCCATCCCTAAAATGCTGTAAAACCCATCTGATATCTTGTCACTGTATGATAAACAACCGCTTACCTGAAAAAAATAAAATAAAGGAGAAAAAAGAAGAGAATCACAATTAAACCTAAATCTCATTCATAGATTTGAGTCAGAAGTTAAAAGGAATATACGACTTGATACCCAAAAACGGTAGGAGATAGTTTCTGTGCTCTGTATATGAACAGAGTCACAGTTGGCCAGGTTTGCTTGAGAACTTAACCTCCTCGCAAGCGTGACTTGCAAGTAATAGCCTTCTAATGACTTCTGCGCAAAGCTTTTCTCTTTGCTCTCCTGCCTAACCTCAAATTCTTCTTCATCCTTGGTCACGGAAACAAGCGTGGTGGTAGAGGTTTCCCTTGCCTCTGTCGGACTTGAAAAGCTCGAGAAATTCCCATCGACCGTTGTCCCGGAGAAGAAACTTCCGGCGAAGCTGCTCTCACTCGACATTCGAGGAAGCGAAACTTCCCTATCAAAGCTCCGGTCAATATTTCGTTCGTTGATGTTGATCCCTCGGGCCGAAGAAGACGACGCTGCGATGATGGAATCCGGAGAAGCAGAAGGAAGCGGAGCTGAATCAGCTGGAGGCAGCAGAAGCTCCCTCTCCTCATCGGCGTCGCTAGACATAGAAAGGCGCGTAGGCTTCAGGCGTCCATTAGTAGAGTACCGAGATAGATTGGGCTTCTTCTCCGCCAACCACCCATAGAAAGCCGCTAGTTGCTGCTGATGCTTCTTCTCCGACTTGCGTTCATCAACACCACTGCTAAAGAGATCTGAAACGGCGGAGCTATTAGAAAGCAAAGAAGAAGATGAGAAGAGAGACTCCTTCTCCTTGATCGAATCTTGGCCTCCATTAGATATATCATCCATTCGAAATCCAAAACTCTCTGCAACGCTAGGTGAAGAATTCTTCTCGTTATCATTCTTATGCGAAAACGAATCGAATCCACGATCAGGGAATTGCCGCGGGAAGAAGTAAGTGGTCCGGTGAGGCATTTCGTTAAAAATCTCAGCCGTATGCTTTGAAATCACACGTATAACAAAATTACAGATAGATCGAACAAGAAATGAAAATTTTCTCAAAGTGAAGAAGATCGTTCAACCAAATCCCTTTATAGAATCCAAAAAAGAAAAAACAGACGATCAAGAGGAGACAGAAGAGAGGTAATTAAAGTTTGAATTCGTCGCAGTAGATTGGAGAAGAAGCTTCCTTGCTTGCTCGAATATTTCTCCAATTTCGTTATATACGGTGGTTCCGGTGTGGGAGTTTTGGTGGATCAACAAGTATCAAGGTTTTGAGATTGCACGAGAAATGGAAAGAAGAAGAAGAAGAAGAAGAAGAAGAAGAAGAAGAAGAAGAAGAAGAAGAAAAAGAAGAAAAAGAGCAAATACGGAATAAAATATTTGAATATTTGTTACTATAGAAAAATAAAATGGCCAATTAAAAACTTTGAAAAGCATTTGGAGATGGAGGAAGAGGGAGGGAGGAACTTTATGTGACGTGCTTACACGTGTACACTTAATGACACGTGGATTGTCATCCTACACATGCACTGCTTGCTCTTTCTCTTTCTCATGAGCGCAGTTTTTAGTTTACTTTATATGCTAAGGATCGCTTTCACTAAATGATGCATTATCTTACATCTAGAGGCTGTCTAGGTGCTTAACGTTCTTAAATCTTCATACTTATCTCTTATTTATTTAAAGTACAACATTTTTAATCATTTAAACAGTTGTGATTTTATTCAGTTTTAGCCTTTTAGGTGGTATTTTTAAGTGATTCTCAATGAATTGTTCTTGCATTAGGATAATCACACTTGGATTATTTTCCTACTCATGAATTGCTTGTTCTCATGAGCGCAGTTTTACTTTGTAAGGTAGAGATGAATCTTGACTAATGAGGCATTGTTATAGACTGTGTCTAGCTGCTAAACAGTCTTAAATCGTGGCAACTTTCTCTTACTATTAGATATGGTTTAGTGAATTTGGGAGGTTTTACCGATTCTATTAAATCCTGCATAACCATTAGCCAATTATCTTTTAATCTTCAATTTTTTTTCATATACAAAAGTTAATCTATAAGTTTTAATTGCATGAATATATGGTTATCAAAGGGGGAATATGTTATGTGATGTAAATTGAATTGGCTTTGATACTTTACTTAATCATAAGCTCTAATATGGTAAATAATATTTAAGGTATTTATATTTATATATCAGCACACCAAAAATAAAATAAAAAAAATACTGCATCTGTAATGATTTTGTGGAAACGCAACATAAGAAGTGTGTGATCTCACTCGCATTTCCCGCATGAAATCTTTGTTTGCTTATCGCTTTTAGATTTTCTTCATTTCTTAGAAAGTTACTTGTCCCACCACCAAACTCTTTTCTGAATCTTCCCTTCTATCTTAAATGCTTAATATATTATTTTTCATACTTAACATATTTTCTACGTAAAAATATTTTCTTATTGTTACCAAAAAAAATAATACATAAAGCACAATTAGCAATTTATCCTTTTTATATTAAAACGAAATTTTAATTTGTAAGAACAACATAAAAAAATGCTACAATAATAATAATAATACAAGGGTGATACCACAGATTCACAAGAGTGTGTAACTGTTTTGATACCTTTAGTCTTAGGTTTGGTGAAGGCTTCAGATTTAACTCGTGACTCATACACTAAATGCAACCCAGCAAATTATGTATAGAATATTTATTTTATACATATGATACAATACATGCATGGGCCTATTTTTTTTATACTGAAACAGATAAACCATAAGTTTATTCGTTTGAACAAACTAAAAGAAAGAAAGAGCAACGAGTCGTCACGAGGATCGAGTCACTTAAAGCGACACCTTCTCGAATAATCTCATCATAAATTCGATCATAAACTAGTGAATATTATAATTATAATATCGTTGGCAAAAACACTTTCTTATTTAAGTATCGTCAAACTGGTTGGACGGTTCTCTTTCTTCGATACATTTTGGTAGGATTAATATGTTCTTTTTGTTAACTTATGTATATAATATGGTAAATATAAGAGGATTGAGATCTAAGATGCATTGTCCCATTAGTGCTCCCTCCAGTTAAGTCCCATACGTCATGTGTATCTACATTTACAGTCACTTTAAACGTGGCGTCAGTTGGCGAAAAAATAAAACAAGTGTCAGTTGGACATACCATTTTTTTAAGTACAAGAATCAAAGTTTTAAATAGATTTAGTACTGGATTAATGAGACAATTATCACTTCCGGTTGATAATAACCTCCCTGATATGGTATTTGATTTGAGGTTCGGTTATGGTTTCTATAATACATGTGAATGTGAGATGATAAATTCATAGAGAAAAGACCCAACTGTTTCTACAAGGAATTCTATCTTCTGATTCTTATCACTGTATTTAGTGATTACTTAACATATTAGATTTATCTCCATTACCAAGAGAATCCAAGGCAGTGTGTTCTTCAATGGTTGCAGGTTCAAAGTTCACATTGTTAGCATCAGCATCGCTCCCACCCTCGCCCTACATTAACCGATGATTGAAACTCTGTCTTACCTATAAACCAATCAGAAACACCGGGAAAAAAATTATATTAGCTTACCGGTTTTATTGCCATCTGATTCTCTTCTGTTTTCTTGAAGAGATCCCTCAATGTACCCTACAAGAATTGAACATATTTAAAACATCGCACACATTTACTATACACCAGTATCTTATGACCTGAGCATAGTGCATATATCATATATGCAAAAGTGGAATGGGAAGGTGATGCATTTATATCACTTTGAGGAGATTCATACTCACCCTGTTAGCCCAAAAAAGTCCACACGCATTGCAGAGAGTTCTGGGGCCTGAAGGGCCACGTCGCATCATTGGTGTACATTTGGAACTAATGCCGCAATGATTACACCTACGGATGACATATTCACGTTTAAAGTAAGAGAACGATAAAATTCACACAATAGTGGAGAAAACAAATTGCAGAAGCATTTAAGTGGCAGAGTCAGAACGCACGAAATTTCTGGATGACTATCATCTTGGGCAGAATCTTGATCTGTGCCCGAGTTATAAGCTCCATCTGTCATCTTTGAAGAGGTGAACTGACCTTTATTACGTGCCATTCTGGTAAAGACTAAAAAAGGTCAGAGTTGTAGAAAAGATGACAAATCCTATCTCTTGTGGATAAAAACGAAATAGACATGTCGATCATTCCCAGTTAAAGCTAAATTATCACACAAACCACAGCTCAGATCTATCCTACTAAACTAGAAACGTGCTCATATAATAGCAAATCTCATATAGGAAACCCATGGACACTGAAACAGCTACATGGTCACCAAACTTCTTAGAACAGATATAAGAATAGTAGAAAAATAATAAACTAGTTGAATACAAACCAGGTTTTCTTTCAATCCATAGCGCACAAAGGTGAGAAAGTATATAACAAACCAGAGCATAGCCACAGAAAAAGAAAGAAAACAATTCCAGCTTACTATTAAAGAACACTACGTTATCGATCCTAGGAGATGTGAAATGAATAGTCCAGCCCCTCGAAAGATTAGATATTTGCACTAGTCAAGCTTTCAAGGATTTTGTTATGAGCCCACCTACAATAAATGCTAGCTCAATACTGAGGGAGCCCCTAGGCCTAAGGAATTGGTTAAAATCTTCTGCTAATCAATGTAGGGTTGTGACAGCTTTTGGCATAGAATGGTAAAATTCAAGACTGATTCGCAGATGTAGAACCTCAAAATCTAAAACACAACAACAACAACAACAAAAAACTGAACAGAAACAGACAAATCTCCTGACCTTAAAGCAACTTCTTGGCGAACACCATATCTTACTTTCTTCTCGAAACATCTAGCATTCCTCTTCTTCCGAAACCTATCCAAGGACTGTGCCCGTTGCGGAAGGCTACAACGGTTATGGTATTCTACAACAGGCTAAAAATAACACTAAAATGACAAAGACATAGATGAAGGTGACCATAAATGGCAAGAAACTGAACAGAAATAAGAAAATTACCACATGATTCTGCTGAGCTAATTCCATCACCTGCGGAACAGAAGCGAGCTCAGTAGAACCACCCAAGAGCGACAACACAGCATCAACCTATGAAATCGATTACCAAAAGTTCGATAAGACTAGCCCAAGCAAAAAAGTGCCCATAAATATGCATTCACTTGAAAAAAATGGAAGAAAGAGTCAAACTTTACGTGCCCTAAGGAATAAGATTAGAAGTAACAAAAGGGAAAAAGTCGAATTTACCTTGTCAGGACCAACAGCATCAAAAACGTAAACTTGTCCACGGAAGGAGATGGTTAGCTGGTTGGCCCCTTCCGGTGGCCTGGAAACTAGTAACTCAGAGGCCTCAGATCGGTGAGCAACCAATTGAGAGCCATCGGGAATCAAATCGGAGGCAGCAACATGACCATAAATGGAATCAGGATGAGGGATTTCGTCAATATCATCGTAGGGAATGTGAACGGACGTAGCGGAGGCAGAGACATGGTCTTCACCGGTGGGAGTAGCAGAGCTGGTACCAATCTGGTTGGGGATAATCACCGGTTGGGAATGGTGACCAAACATCGGCGACTGTAGAAGAGAAGAGCTTTTTCACATTGATTGATCGAAGAATTAAGAAAAAAAAGCTAACCCTAAGAGGAAGAGAGGAAGGGAATAGTTGACATCGGGAAGTGGAATTATACAGAGGTGTGGGAGATTGGTCGTCGGCGCGTGTGGAGGAGGAAGATTTGCCGTCGTGGAATTTACCGGAAGGTAAAAACGGTGACTTCTCGGTAAATCGCGCCCCTTCCGAGATGAATCCACAACTCTACTCTACGAACTGGATTTACGAATTATGGGCCGTTCGATTTTTTTTTATTATTATTCTTAAAATTTCTCAAGAAATTTTTCTTTATTATTGGGCAGTGTCTCTTCTGCTGCTCTTGACGATAATTTAGTTCAGATGTGTAGTACGAGTACCCCGCAATCATTTTTTTTTAATATAAAATAGTGGGCGGAGTTGAAAGAAAGCAAGTGATATGTATCTAATAGACTATGAGTTGCAAAAGAAAAACCTGCGAGTCCATTAGAAATCTCAAGTATGAGGAAATTTACAAAGAGAGAAAAGAAACGCGGACTTCGTGTTAATCATAAAATTATTTTTCTTTCTTGTCTGAAGCAATTCACATCAACCTTGAAACGGATTATCAGAGGAATTTGATATGAATGTTGTATCATGAGGTCTTGGTGTGTTGCTTCGTTGAAGTGGTGGGGATGTTGTAGAGAAGAAGACCTAGAACCAGAACTATACACCCCATCATGAAGTTTGAGCTCAAGCTTGATCCTCCCGGTAGATACGGCAATGGCTTTGACATTATGTACACCGATAGTGGCACTACGACACACAAAAGTATCTTATAAACTTATGTGGGTTTGGTGGCACTGAAGAGGTTTCCATGAAAAAATAGGAAAACGGACCTGCGAGCATCATAGCAAGAGAAGAAACGATTGCTGAAGATATTTTCACCAGATGTAGCAATGAGATGTTGAAAGCCAGATTGGTGGCTATATAGAGCAGTGGGAGTATAGGGGCACCATCGCAGCCTGAAATGCTCAATGGATCACAAACAGGCTCTGCAGTGGACAGTTTTATAAATATAAACCAAGTGTTAAACGGTCTCTAACCAGAAATCTTAGCTCCAGTGTTGAAGAAGCAGCCTGCACCATCTTTTAGATACGAAAGAAGGCTGCCAAATGGAATGCCTTTCAAGTTTGAGAGTAAAGGTAACAACAGGAACACAAAAAGAGCCTGCCAAAACACAACATAAAATTAAACCAAAAAAAAAAATGAAGGACAGAGAAAGGCACAACAAGCAGCTTTCAAATGTTCTCTGCAATGGCTCTTCAGGTAATGAAATTCGCATTGTTTTTGGCTGGAACAAATACGCTTGCATAATTTTATCTTTAGCTGCCTTACCTGAAATCCAGATCCAAATGAATTTACCACAAATATATCCAGGGACTTTCCCTGCATTGTTGCGTTATGCTTAGAATTCAGAAAAGTTGATACAGGAGATACTCCTTCATAAGGAAGATGAATAAGAACGTGCATCAGATACCTCAAGACGGTTTGCAGCATCAATGAAAACAAATTCCTATTAACAGACAAAACACTTATCAACTTGGCTGCTAAAAGAAAAAGAAAAATGTCCACATATCACAAGAGAGAGCGGTCTTTACCTTTATGATAGAGGCACCAGCTTGAAAAGCAGCAGATGCTACCATTACAGAAGGCCATAGGAAACCGATTCCAGATAGCGTATGATCTGCACCAGATCCACTGCAGATAAGTTACAGTCAGAATTTGCATAAATGAAAGGTACACAAACACATTTCATGCAGGCTCTCTAGAATCAGGAAGTGAATGATGGACACTAAACATACATCCATCTTAACAATATAACCGTACAATTAACATGGTAAATTTAGAGGTAACTCTGCTCCATGACAACTTCTTCTTCGCATAACACATGTCACATAGCCTTCTCTAGAAGCAGGGCCTTCTAATTTCTAATGGATCACGACAACATTTCTAAAATGTAAGAGCTGAAATCTGTATGTTTGCATAATCTGTAAATGATTATGAATACACATATCTCTACTCCAGCTTTTATCAAGCCTCTAGAAGATAAAAGTAACTTCGGAAAAAGAAAAAAAGTTGAATGGGTACCTTGAAACAGCCACCACAACACCGACAACCACAAGCAAGCAACCAGAAATTTGGTTAAGCAAAAACCTCCTGCCTAAAATAAGAAGAGCAAAAAGCAGCTGCCACACCAAAAAAGTCTGCCAAACATTGGGAGGCATGAGTTCAACATACATTATAAACCCTCATGAGGATAAAAGAGCAAGAAGATTGTAAAAAAGACCTGATTCAAAAGAGGTATAACTGGTCCAGGAAGCATGGCTGCAACAGAAGGTCGAATGTAACCTTACAAACCAATATGGAAACTGTATAGACTATAAAGGGAATACATACCTGCTGCAGCCATGCCAGTGGCAACTCCAAGAGCTTCTAAAAAACCAATGATTGCAAATCTCCATTTGGGCACACCCATCATTTCATTGGTCACAATGCCTAGACGGCGCCTCATGTACAGAATGCTGAAATAGATCACTACGTAGCTGCCAAAATCAATTCAATTATCATGAGCTAAGCTTAATCACTGCCTAATAATTTCATAGTCAATTATTTAAGTTACCCGAAAGTGTTGAGCTGAGCCATGAAAAAAGGGTACTGTTTCATGGGAACCAAAGCGAGTTTGTATAGCACGCGATTCGCTACAGCTAAGGCTATAATTACCACAGAGTTAACCACAATAAGGTTCCGATTTGAAGCAATAGAACTCTGCTCCGTTGAAGCACTGACGGAAAATTTACGTCTTCTCGGAAAATTGGTTTTCCGACTACTCAAGAAACACATGGTCATAGTCTCCGATTTAAAGGACAAAAATCGTGGACGACGGAAGCAGACTTGGTAAATCGCCAGCGAACGGGATATCGTAGGAAGCGACGCAGGAAGACATCTGATTGGTGTACGTGTAGCCATGAGAACGGTATCCATTAGCGGGACTTTCTCTGCTTCTGAGTTCTGAGTACATTTTTGAGTAATCATTGCTTATACGACAGCGTTTGGTATTCCTCATTCATATGATGCCGTTTTGGAACGCGTTTGAGTACCATCACAAGTTTACATTGCGAATAGTATTATGAATCATGTTTATTTGTATCAGTAGTGTCCCATGATTTGAAAATATGACATTTAATAGAAACATATAAAAGCTTACTACCTTGTAAGATATAATGAGATTTGTTTGAAAACTAAAGAAAATGGTAAAAATCGTTAGAGAGAGAGGTTATTAAACTTGAGGTCTAGCTTGGACAACGTAAATATTGCCACCTTTGACAACACCCTCGATGTCCTGAGGACAGCCATAGAGTGTCTCTATCACATTTCCAGCTTCTGCAATCGCTGAGAAAAGACGCACTTGAAAGGCTTTGTCCACTATTAACGGCTCCCTTGAGTAATCCACCACTACTTCCTCCGCTTCATCCATTATCACACTGCACCATTTAAACTCGTTTAAGCTTTTGAGTTCCATAGGCCGACAAATAAAACAGACAAGCACACAAAACGAACCTGTCATAAAGTCCTGCACCTGCGTAGCCCTCAAGGTCCTCGTTGTTTGAATCTGATCGGAATATGATTGAGGGTTTAGAATACAAACCTATCCTCTTACTTGGGTAACTGATCACCTGCACAACACAAATTGCCACTCGCTCTGTTAATTTGTAACTTAAAAAGTTAAGATTCAAATTATACAATTTGTTTGTTTCTTACGGTTGGAGACTTGAGGTTTGTTTTCTTGGTGATGAAGCTCATTGCTCTTCCTGAATATGCTCCAACCAGAGTCTCTCCCAAACCCTTCACAATCTGGGACACACAATCTTGATAATACAGTTTTTGGATTTGTAGAAGATGGAGAAAGTTTTCTTACCTCTGTGTATATTTCTGAAGAGTCACCAGAGACAGGATTGTTTGTGTGAATAACGAAAGCATATTCTCCACATATAACTTCCTGAATTAGCATCGCCATGCAGATGGCATCATGGTCAAGCTTAGTTTTTTTGCAACTGACGTAAGCTCTCTCGTTCCACTTTGAAGCCCAGACCTGTATAGATTTAAAAGATCAGAAAAGCACTTGGTTCCTTTCATAAGAAATTAACAAACCTTCAAAGAGATTCATACCTTCTTAATTGCCTTCCACGATCGGTTCCAGCCTGATTCATCTCGTAGACTTGTCATTCTTTCACTTCTCAATTTTTTGATCAGTTCATTTCTCTACCAAAGAGTTCAAAAACCCACCATGTGATACATAGAAAACATGAAGAGAGAGGAAATAAAAAAATATGGTAGTCCCAGTTATTACCAGAGCCATTGGAGCGTTCATTTGTAAAACAGCTTCTTGAATCGCCTTAAGTTTTGTCAGGTCGCCTCTGTTAAGAGAATCTTTAAGGGCAGAAATCCTGCGTGCTACATCCTGAAAACATTTACGAGAGCTCTGGATTACAAACTCAATGAGTAGTTGTGTTTTGGTCAGTTGATAGCCGTTCCTTGGAATACATTTTGAGTTCCAGAAAACAGAGAATGATACAGGCAAATATGTATGATGTTAGGTAGTACCTTATTGGAATCATCTGAAAGTGCATATTCAAATGTTCCAAATGGAAGAGCAACTGAGGTAGGTATCTTGATCCATGATGGAACTCTTTCTCGTAGAAATTTGATATTGAATGATTTTGAACCAACCTAAAAATTCCATGAGAATGAAAATCCAAGTATTCTCAAAAATATAACTTTTTAACTTCATGCATCTGGTTTTCTTACTTACCCTTTCATCAGTAAATTCCTTAGACGAAATAACATAGTGGCCACAAAAATTCTTTCCTTTAGAGATCACTTCCCGTGGAACAGAAGAAATATAAATATGACGAACAGAGACATCAGAATTGTTGCCATCACTGCAAAATATATCATTCCGAAATATTAGAACATCCTACTCTTATCATGAAGAACAGTGACAGAATAGGATTTTGATCACCTGATGACCAAACCAGTTGAATTTGTATGAATAGATATTGCTCTCCCTTCCTTCGACTTCAGATTCCTGAGAGCATTCTGATCGAAGCATGTAGCAAAGCATATCTGCATCAGATAAACTTGGGATGAGTAAAATGTAAAGATCCTGGGTTTTTTTTTCACAGTACAGTTTGATGATATATATGTGAGCAGAAAATAGTACATGCCTTGCTGTTTCTAGCTCTAATAGAGACATGAGACAAGACATCAACCATACTAGGAGTCAGCACGGCAACAACACCTTCAGGGATCTCCTCTTCTCCTGTGACTTTGCTAGCAATAATTACAGTTGGCTTCGAGTACACTTTATTCTGAACTACAATTAGCTCATTCACACAAACCAAAAACCCAAATGCATCAGCCGAGCTGATAACCTGCCAACTGCTCAACCAGATCCAAAAAAATTTTCAGTAAGCATCTTCTACATGAAAAAAACTCGAATTATAGTCTAACTTTTACCTCAAACAAATTATATCTTACCAGCCTAAATTCGCTAGTTTCCTGAGAGAAGGATCAAATCTGTTAACAAGAGTTGATAGAACGGATCCTGGTCCTGCTCTTATAACCTCTTCAGTGAAGACTTCAATCTGAAAAAGAACAAAAACCCAAATGAATACGTATATCAACTTTGTTTACCCAAAAAGACTTATAACATAAAAGAGAAGCTGTAGTTTAGTTGTAAAATACCCCATGCTTGTCAACACGTAACAATTGACCAAGATATTTTGCAGTAGGCTGTATTAGTGTAAAATAATGCTGGCATCTATCAGCAAGTACTAGTTGTAAACGATCAAGGACCGCTTTTGTTTGCAATGCCCACTGAACATCATGAGCTCTGTAAGCCTCGCTGACACGGTACCAGTCCTGAATGCAAAAGAGCAGCACGGTTGATATTCACATATGTCAAATTTTGAAAGAGAAATGAAGCAGATAAAAAAAAAACTACCTTTGTACAGAAGATAAATTCTTCATTGTCAAATGTAGATAAGCACAGATTTTCTAGCACAACACAGATAACAGACATAATTTCCTGATCCAAATAATGAAGGCGATCAATCCATATCTCACTCTTTGGTGTAAAGATTAATATTTGGATACAGGGGAAAGGTAAATAGTTTTAAACTACATAGAGAACAGATACCGGTGGGTTATTGAAGTTTAAAGAGATGATTCTCTTCTCTATTGTTGTTTTAAAACATGACTCCAACGCAATGTCCAAAAATAGTAAATCTTTCGCTCTTGTACGAGGTGCTCGTAGTGCAGGGTGTAACTCAATGCGAGCGTCAACTAACTTCTACAGAAGTAAGTAAAACAAATAAGCATAGGGAGAAATAAATAATAAACCAATAAGGAGAATAATACTGGCTGTATGAAGAAGGTGTGGTCTTAGAACCTCTATTAGGGGCTCAGCATTCTCTGCACGAACAAGCCTCTTAACTAAATTCAGTAGATCCTAACATACAACAGAAATGGCCGATTTGTTAGGCTTTTTGATGTCTTTAAAAAGTATAACACAGTGAAAAATATATGTACTGAGATTATGATAGTATTAGGAAAGTGTGCCTGCAGTTTCGGTGATAAACCATTGACAGCAAAGACATTATGACCCTAAAAAGAAAATGAAAGAATGAGTTATTACTTAATATCGCTATGGTTATTGAAGAGACATGTCCCAGAAAATCAAAATGAAGGATTTTAATCTTAACTAATTACCTTATATGGAGAAAGGGACATATCAATAGCAGACTCAAGGTCAGCACCTGAATGGACTGCCTACAAAGGTACATACAGTTTGTTTAGTAACTTTAGGTAGAAACTCAGGATACAACACGTTGAGAAAGTAAATTCCTGAATTTGATATTATAGGTCCAGATTTCGAAGGAATCACAATCTAATAGAGGCCAGAGGGACTGTTATGCTCATTTCTACTGCAGTTTTGGGTCAAGCTGATGAACTGTTACAGTTTGCTTCTGAGAATTTTTCAAGGGAGCAAAAGAAGATACAAGACTATAAGTGGTATCAGAAAGCAGAAAACAGAGATGTGATTGATATAGCTACCTTTAATGTTT
This sequence comes from Nasturtium officinale, assembly GCA_963854855.1. Classification (NCBI taxonomy): domain Eukaryota; kingdom Viridiplantae; phylum Streptophyta; class Magnoliopsida; order Brassicales; family Brassicaceae; genus Nasturtium; species Nasturtium officinale. The sequence continues at coordinate 4,901,540 of OY978503.1, forward strand.
TCAAGTACATTGTAAGGTCACGGATGAGTCCTTCTTTAGCATCACTTCTGAAAGAAGGCTCTGATACAATAGGGCGGTCATAACTCGCAAGCCTTTCTCTTGTGAGACCATTGGCTTTTAGTGTTTGCCAGTAGGCATCGATCCTAAATTCAGATCTCACATAGTTTAAGAGAGCCTATGGCAGAAGAATAAGAGTCATCAGATATTCTTCAGGTATATAATCTTGGAAAAATGCTGATATTTATATCATCCAAAGCTAAACTTCTTGAACTAGTTAATTATAGTAGTGAGTTTTAGGATACAGTTTTATCTTTTCTGAGATGTTATCTTCGGTTCCTTTAATTTACCAAACTTCAAACCGAAATATCTCAGTCAAAATATGTACCTCGCAAATGATCACATCATCTGCGCTACTGTTGTTGTGCAACTTTTGGTGCCACTCTTCCATCATGCCGGATTTGCAGTGGTTATTTCTCTAACAAAATATATTCAAGATTATAAACGTTTATAAAAGAAACAAGTAAAAATAACTATGATAACAAGATTAGGAAAAGTTTTAGATGTTCAACTATATACCTGAATAACAAGGATTTCGTCACGGATTCGCTGCCCAACATCACCTAGACCTCCACGACCCACAAGTGCCATAATTAGTCTCACAATTTCTCTCTTATATGGTTGCAGCAAATATATTTTCTCCATCAAATTGGTGAATTTTTCTAGCGCTTCACTAATTTCCCTGTAGAAAAATAGTTTTAAGGTATAAAAGGTCCAAACAAAAGAAAAAATAAAAAGGAATCAGTTACCAGTAGCCAACGAAACAATAGCTCTACCGAGGTTTAACGTTATAGTTCTTATTCCAAGTGAGATGTCTGGTGGCCATGAACTTCATCCACACCATAATACCAATACATCCACCTTCTCCTTCATCCTTACAACGCTCGGTCAACTCTGTTGCGATGTTGAACCTGCTAAGTTATGCTATTAATTAGTAACTTCACTGACATTGTTAAGAAGGGCATAAGGTTACATAGAAACATTTACTTAACCTTCTAGATACTCGACTTACCTGTGCATTAATGATCTCTCAGCCTCTTTCTCTAGCACAGATATTTCATCAAGCAACCATTTGAGAATATACTTTCCATCCACGTCAAGCTGACGAAGACATACGTGTTTAGTTTTGAAACATAGTGAAAGAGCATTCAAATATTAATATTCCACTGGTGGTGCGATGAATTTTACTCACCTTACCACTGGTACTGTCTACTGATCTCAGGCTTACAGCAAAGTTGGCTCCATTATTGTTTACCCAGTAGCCTCCAGACCATATTACAAATTGGATACCAACAAAACCGCCTCGTTTTAAATTTATATCAACAAACTTTTCCAATGCGTAAAAAGATGAAATGCGTTAGTAAATTAAGATATCATAGAATAAACTACTTTAAAAACAAATACGGCAATCTCTGCAAAAATAAACACTGCATGCTTCACCTGATAAGAGTGTTCTCTGCTCGACATATCGGTAAAATGTGTTTGACATGCTCCTTGAACAATTTTTGATTTCTCAGACAACACATCAGGTGGTGGAGTCTACTTAGAGTTATAAAAATCAGTCTCTTATTGAGAAAATTGTGACAAGGAATATCTACAGAAGCAAAGAACGTCTTACCAACCACTCTCCTGCAGAAGACTTTGCAACTCCCCAATGGAGAACCGTTGGGCCTGCCATGTTTGTGGCAACCCATAAGTGACAATCTCCCTTAACATTTCTCTGGAGGACCTAATAGCCAAAAATATGTAAACCAGAAATTATCTAGAAGTTATTAAACCTACCAATAATGAAAATGACTGTATGAACTAATGGTATTACAAACCGTGATTTCGTAGTTTCTGACATGAAAGCTTTTCTGTGAAACTACATTTTCATGGCCAACAGATCTCTTGGAGAGTTCTGCAAGGGCTGAACTTTGCATACTTTCATTTCTGTTGATTGGTTCCACATATTTCTGCAACCATTTCTGAACATCATGCTTCCGGCGATATGATTGGTTCATTGTTTGATTTGGCTCACTCGTTACTCCTTTCTCAACTGTTCTGGTAGAGTTAGCCTGAAGGTCGTCTATAGATATTCCTCTAGCCAGCTCGGTTTGGAGTTCTCTTATTGCATTGTCATAGTCTATCTGAAATGAAACACATGCAAGAAAGAGAGACAACACCGCCTTTATATGAGTAATCTAAAGCAGGAGTTACACAGAAAAGTAAGCAACGCCTTGCTAAATGGACCAATTTTACCTGTTGTTCACGTGCAGAGCTTTGAGGTCGGCCCTTCTGGTCCCATATCTTATGAGCTCTTCTTTCTATAAGATTCTTCGGTATTCGATGATGAGCATGCAGATCATTCCAGGGAATATCAACACGGAAATTTCCATTATGCTGTTTCAACCTGAAATTTCCATTAGGCATCAAGTGTGACTTAGTTATAAAAAGGAAGAAATACTCACCATCTGTTATGGCCACCATCTTTCAAAACAAATTCAATCGCATGTATTTTTGGATCGCGCAACTCTAGGATCACTACATAAGCATTCCCACTCTGCAGTTAAGAAGAAACACTTTGCAGAAAAAAATCTAACTCCTAGAACAACCTTGTAGATGAAAAAGAACCGAAAGGGATATGTGTCAAGACCTTGACAAATGGAGTCTGCAATGCACCTTGCTTCGAGGAATGTCCAGATGGAACAAACCAGTTGCTGTAGATAACATAAGTCAAAACATACAGGTTATCTAAAGTAGAAATTTTATCTTAAAAGATCATCCATCACTCACTTATTTCCTTGGTAAATACAACCCCAATGAAGAATCCATGTGCGAGTGCAGTTATTGAGGTGAAACTCAGCTCTTACACTGCTACCATTGGGCGACCCAGTTATGGTGATCTAAAATCGATATGAAGATTAAAGTCCAAAATCTGATATTGTAAATCCCAGCAGGACAGAAAAAATAACAGACCTCAAGCTCCATCCCTTCTATTAGCTGGAATTGTTGGGCTCTAGAGGTTGTCATTGCAGCTATTGATAAAAAGAGATAACAAGTGAACTTCAGCTAAACTTATGAATGCTTTGAGATTCTTCCAAATAATGGAAAGTTTAATTTCCAATTGATGGACCATTCATCGTTACTGTCATCTTGAGACAGCATCAGACTAACAACAACACTATAAATAGGACTGATGAACCTCAACTAAACTTATGAATGCTTTGAGATTCTTCCAAACAATGAAAAGTTGAATTTCCAATTGATGGACCATTGATCGTTACTTTCATCTTGAGACAGCATCATATACTAACAACAACACTATTTATAAGACATCCCTACAGATATTCCTTATTTATGCATAAACACATAAAAAGCTAAACTAATCTACCAGTTTTGTTTACCTTTTTCACTTTTGGCTCTCGAACTGTTTTTATGGGTTAAAAACGAAACAAATCTACAGAACTCTTCAAGAAATATGCAATTAGTTTCCTGCACCCAAATATCACTTTGTAAACAGTATCAATTACACAGGTACTGCATAAGAGAGAAATTCAGAAAGCAAAGAATTTGTTCCATTATAAACCAAAGGATTCTTTTCATTTGGCTCTCACACGAACCTCATAAAGGTGCCAAAAATGCCGTGTGGCTTTAAAACTTGGGAGATAAAAAGGGACATCATTAACCGCTATGCTTCAAAGTTCCAGAATCATAAAGGGACCCTCAGTGAAAGGAACTTGCAAGAATCATATTCTCTTCTGCTTTGGTGAAGAAAGACATCTGACAAAGCAAAAAAAGACAGGCATGCATATACTCACATTCCCAGAAAGATAGAGTTTAAGAGTCATCAAGGGCTTTGACGCCAATCAATTCCATTAAGACAAAGGTTTGTACAAAGCTGCTATTATCAGTTCGTGGTTCAGAAGTCACAAGATCGTTTAAAATATAGGTCAATCTCAAGATAGATCTTAAGAACTTTCTCATAGCAACAGAACATCCCATATGTCATCCGGCCGAGAATTTACAGATAGGCTAAATTGATGGCTGCGGATATAGCTCAACATGTAGCAAGTGAGGAGTTTACAAAGTGAGTGAAAAAACTCAAAATCTAATACAAAGGAAACCATATTTCCTGCTGAGATTTTGCATCTCACTGAGTGAGCAGCTTAGAATCACACGCCACTATCTTCACCCGGCTCACATTCTCTTGACGATCGTCACTCTTGAACATTGCGTCCTGTAATATAAATGTCCAGACATTGTCGCAGAACCTGTAAGTGTGCAGGTGCCCCTGTACGAGAAATAACAAAGAAGAAACGAGATTAAGCATCTATTTATCTCAACTGCAAAAGTTTCTCTTACCTTGAGATACAGGGATGAGAAAAAGGTATAATCCCAGCAAAGAATAAGCTCAATACTTGGTTTTACACCAATTTATTTTCATTACGCTGAAAACGTTTAGTATTTAGCCATGGAAACAATGTTTAACACGCAAAATATATATCAGGTGTTAGTATGTTGGAAGAGAGTTACTGTCAATCATCAGAAACACTAGCACAAATGTAGATGGATAAGACTATCCAGATTAGTGAAGAACACCAAAACAAATTAGAATAACAGATATCTCTGCCACCTGATAATTTGATTCAGACAACAAAGGGTATCCTGAAAAAGGCAGAGCTATTTTCACGAACAAATGTTTGCAGGTTGGCAGAAATAACTGAATCCATAGAGCTTAATCTCAAGATGAAATTTTTAACTCAAAAGTAATCATTCGAGGGTCAGCTTCAACCTATAATAAATTAATCACACCCAATGAAAAACTAAAATTGAGAGTATTCATGAAACTGTAAATCTTTCTTGAGGTAACAGATGAAAGCTCCTACTTTAGAGCCAGATAACTAAATCCGTACAGATTAATCTCAAGTTAAGTTTTTTCAGTTCTAAGAAATCATATATGAGCCGAGCCAGCTTCAATCTATCATTCATATATGGCATCCAAAGAAACTCTACACTTGAGAGAATTTATGACATTGTTAGTACTTGCTGAGATAACAAATGTAAGAACCACCTAGGTATCAGGCTGATAACTGAATACAGCTTAATATCAAGTTAAAAATGTAACTGTAAGAAACTATTTGAGGGCCAGCCTAACTTCAACCTACTATCATATATGACACAGAAAGAAACTCTACATTTGACAGATTCCTAACACTGTTTAAGGTAGCAGAAACTATTACTAGAGGTAACAGCTTGCCAGAGACAAGAATAATTGGTCTCAAATGCTACAGAGACTCTAAATTTTGTATTCTAAAACATTAGTACCCAGGAAACATGAAATTTTTTATCAGTTTAAAACTGCAAAACCAAAACGAAAAAACAAGAGCAAGATAGTTTATAACTATTAATAGTCTTTCCTACGAGTAAATGAATAAACAGATACAGATACAGGGCAGTCATGAACAGAAACTGGATATTTTCTTCTAGCCAATTCCGTTGAATAAGATTTTGAAATTCACAATAAGTTAAACACAAAGGATTAAAATTGAAAAACAAAACTGAAAATCACCTTAATCGACACCTTGGTCTTCACTTGGCTCTCCAGAGCTTCAGTCATGGACTACAAAGCGCACACATGCATCAGAAGAGTATAAGAAAACCCACAGAAACAAACCAAGACGCCAAGAACAGTCGAATAAAGGTTAAAAGAAACCTTGTCAAATTGAACAAGGACTTGGATGGCTAGTTCAGGGCTGAGCGTACCGCTCTGAACCATCTCATCCAGAGTCTCCGTTAGACACATCCCGATAGTCGATCTCCTATACAGCTCAAACGTCGCCATTTTCTACTTCCCAATGATCTGCGGAAACAATTTCGAGTAACAAACCAAATTCGTAACTAACAACCAATCAAGAATCTGAAAGTTTTGACACAAACAAAAAAGAAGCTAGATGAATCTAAGACCTCAATCGGAGACGGACATGAGAGTTAAAACGGTTTACCGATCGCCGGCGCCGGTAAAAGAGAGATGGACGGTGGATTCAGGAGCTTCCGTTGTTCGATTTCAAAGGATTTGTCTCTTGGGCGGAGAAAAAATTAGGGGCTTATATACCCTAGATTTTGCAGGCAACTGTATATATAGGCAGCGATAGATCAGGGGTAAGCCAAATGACGTTTTTACCCTTGCGTTTTGTAGTAAAGTCAAAATCTGAGAATAAGGCCCAATACAAAAGCCCATTAATAATTTGTTTTTTTTATAAGCAAAGCAACCCATAAGACAAATTCTCGTACATGATCCTGAGTCAGTGACAAGTCTTCACACAATAGCAAAGGAAAAAGACTTATAAGTGATGTTTTGAATCTAAAGGAGGGGCTTCTAGGCGGATAAAGTCGTACATGAGACCATTGAAGGCTCCAGTTGTTGTCAAGGCTTGTATCAAGAACAAAGTATTGTGTCCTTCGATAAGTTTCTCACTTGGAACATCCACATTATAAAGCCTATAGATTCCATGTCTTGCAATCGTGTTGTCGTGCCCGATTACACCTGTTATGAACATCATAGTACTCTTTTCAATGTCATCCTCATTCATCTCCACCTGTAATGCTACATTTGCTGTTGCTAGTGCGATCCGACATCACTTTCTCTCGCTCTCTTTCTTTCTTATGTGTTATCTAAGATATGAGGTCGTAGCTTTTGTAGAGAAACAATCTTTGTATGAGTTTGGTTCATCTTCAAGATTAGACAAGTGATATCTTGAATTTTTTTAACTGCTTTTAACTTACTTTTTGGTATGTAATGCATATATGACACATTATTCCATACTCTACGCAGTTACATTCGCGTATATAACTTTTAACAAAAATCACCAAGCTGCACCTCCTTGAGCAAATTACATGTGTACTTTGGTCACTGATTCATAGTTGCTTTTATGTGAATATAACACTTATTTTTTGATCTCACATACGACTGAAAACTAATAGCTATGGTCTCGGTAAATTAAAATATTAACACGATAACTAGCGACTCTTTTACTTGTTTTATAATTAATAAAATCCATGTGTAAGAATTAATTCACATATATGGGAGTACTCAAAAGATTAACTATGCATTGACAAAGTATATAGATGCATAGTCATCAATAGTAGTCAGAATCTATCCATTCATGTACCTACAGAGATTACGTTAGTAATGGAATGTATGTATTTACAAGCAACTCCTAATTCTTGGCGTTACGCCACTCATTCCTTTTGCTGTTTTCATTCCCTGTTGCAGCATAAAACGGATGGACGAAACAATCAGTGACAACAACACCTTTCGTTCAGTTCCATCTTTCATCCATATTCGCACATTGCTTTCTTAGCTTCAATCTTAGAAGCTGTATTTGCAGCATTCATCATTTACACTAATTTGGACAATGGGGATGACATACTCAAACTCCCCAAAAAGATCATCAATAGTCTGGAGATCTAGCAATACAACAAGATTCACAAGCTGAAAATCTTCTTACCTATTTAGGAATTATCATTATGTTGGATGCTTCCCAAAATCAACATTTGTCTTTGCCTCCATGAGAGTCACCTCGCACATCTAGACCATAGATGAGAAGGGGATAACCCAGGACCTCCCAACTCCCCCATTTTAATTTATTATTAAAAGTTTAAAACTAGTGTAGCTACTTGTGTAACACAAATACTTAGCTATCATGGAAAATTTCTCAGACACTCGATCGAGACACAAGCGTAAATGATTTTTGTATGATTTGGAATCGGCTCACCTAAGTTCGAATGCAAATGAATAAAGTTATGTATTCACTTAATATAGTTACTTGTATACCTAACATCTTAAGGATAAGATTTTGATGGAAGAAATTAGAAAACCGAGAGGTGAGCACGGTTCTAGTGGCTGTGAGCTAGGCCTATCTTATTGGGTGGGGTTCAGGGAAAAGTTCAGTTACTTCTTAACGTCTCGGTAGCAGGGGAATCCTACGCAGAAAGATGCAAGAGTCCATCTAGAGTAACATAATAAACAGAATTACATAACAAAACAACGTATTTCTGGCTCTAGAATTATTTGAAATATGTGAGTATTTCTAGAAGGTAAAGTCATATGTTGTTGAACACGCTATTTTACTTAATTAAGCTTAATACTTATTGCAGATTTAGAGACTGGAGGGGTATGGGTGAAAAAAAAAAACTCCCTTCTCACAAATGGTCTAGACATGAGAGACAACTCAAGCAAACCTGTCACTCTCCAGTTTACCACGGCATCACCCTACAAAAAATGTTGATGTACAGCATCTTATCACGATTCATTGTCACAGATTCATAAAGGTAGATGAACTTTCAGATTCAAATTCATATTACAAACAAGAAACAGCAGATACTTATAGAGATATCTGGATTAAAAAAAACTGAAATCCATGCATTTCTAGTTTATGCAAATAGTATACTAGTAAAGTGCCTTTTTATTTTTTTCGACTGAAGAAAAATTGAATTGCTTATATTCAATCAATAGAATTCTTAGGTTCTCGTCAGTAAAACAAGTTCCTATACTTTCTCTTGTTTGAAGAAATTGTGCAAAAAGAGCCCAGCCTTGTTGGAGTTTAAGAATTTGTATTCTCGATAAAGTTACATTTCATATTTTTTTGCACACCTAGAGGCTCTGAAGACAGATGAAACTTTCCTATATAGCTTTCTAAAAGAGGCTGCAGTATCTCAAGGTGTTCTCAACTTTCACCCTAGAGCCTTATGGGGTTGATTTGGCATATTCTCTTATCATATATATAGTTGTTTGAAAAAAAATTGAAGAATATATTTAAATGATGACAAGGAACTCAAGTACTGCGCTTTAACTCAGAGAAGCGTCCAAGTAAATCAAGCATATCGAGAGCCATAGTGATTGTTCAACTTAATAGGCTATCTTAAACCAAAAAAAGACTATACTCAGACGACCTTCAAAACTCTGTGGTGGGTGATTTAGCACCTTAAAATAAATAAATGAATGAATAAAGAAGAAAAGATGTTTTGGTACGTTTCATATAATTTGGGTAAATACTCTTCAATGATTCCCTTTTACCTTAAAGTGTGAATCTAATGATGCTTCAAATTCTTTTTAGATAGGTATATAATAAACTAAAGAAGGTGCAAGAAAGTGATATCAAAAACAACAAGAGGGTAACAAAAAATTCTGTGATTCTTTAGAACAATTTCGTTTCCCAAGAGATAATAATGAGTCCATCATTTGCTTTTACTTTATGCGCATAAGCTTCTCTCAAGTAAAAAGGAATGTACACTAAGTAACAATCAACAATACTTGTATAATGACAAGGATCATAAGATATGTGTATACATTATATTATGTGTTTTTTGCCTTAAGAAAAATAAAAGTCAGATACTGTACCAAAAAAAAAAGTATGATCAACGGTGTAATACCTTTAATTTGACATATTGCATCAAACAAAAATAATGGAGATGAGAAACCAAACCTGAAAACAAGAGACAGATCCACTTAAGATTGGGAATAATCTTTCTCTCTCTCTCTCTCTCTCTCTCTCTCTCTCTCCAATGGCCATCAATCTGAACATGCAAAACCAAATTTATTACATTAGTACTAAAAGAATTGTCCTAAAAGATGCTATTTCTGGAATAAAATTGGAGAAATTCTAATATCTAAAGCTCATGCAGATGATCTACCAATATCATAAGCCCAATATTTCAGCGAAACTAACTAAGACAAGACTTTTCAAACTAGTAGAGTGATCTCACGGACATTAAAAACGATTCAGCCAAAAAATGTAATATCTGTAAAATAAAATTGCGAGTTAAAAAAAACGAGATACGCGAAATCAGACTAACCGATAAAAATATGGACGCTAGGCATCTGCTTTAACAACTACTGAAAACGGCGGCACGAGATCCCTCAATGGCGTAATAGTCGGAAAAAACTGTTTCTCGTGAGGAGATGAAGAAGAGTTGAGGGATTGATAAGAAGAGGTAGCTAGGGCAAAGGAAAGAGAGCGATGGCTGAGAAGAGAAGAGAGGAGAGGAGAGGAGAGGAAGCAAGAAGCACGGATGATTATGCAAAGGGAGCGAGAGGGTTTTATATAAGTAATGTCAACCAGAACGACCTTAATTTTAAAACTAACTATTCATTAATGCGTTAATCAGATTTCATTTTATTATTATTCAATTGGGAACATGTAGGGCTTCCAATTCTCGCATAAAGCCGCCGGCCTCATGCTTCAATATTAATGCCCATTGCTCATTTACAATGCTTTACTTTTTGTTTTTCACCTTTATCTAACTATCTATATGATTTTTTTAAGTGATGTTTACATAAATATTTAAAACTATGCAAATATCTAAGTGACCAAAAAACGATATCAAATATTTTGCAATTATTGTTAATATATATATATATATATATTCTTTTATTTTATTCTAATGATGTACTTTAGATATCGTATAAAACATTAAACATATCAAAAATATACGATAGAAATGTATGCACTAACCTTTTTTGGAATATCTTTCTTGTATATTCTACTGACAAGTTAAATAATATATATTTACTAAATTAAGAATTTCCCTAAAATTAACTGTTTAGAAATCCACTCTAATAGAGCAAAGAATAAAATAATTGTTATGGTAATAGGGCATGTCGGCCAAGCTGAACGGAGGCAAGCGCCGGTAGCTGGACAGTAAATTTTATATATTTTGAAACTTGAACCTCAATTTTTTTAAACAAAGAAACAAAATAAAAAAAAAGGACAAAAGAAGAAAGAGGAAGTGTCGCGAAGCAAGAAGAAAAAGTATCATCGACACAGCTAGTTGTCTCCTTGAATGAATACAAATTAGTCACGTTTCTTTTCTAGCTCTTTCCGGATCTGTCAGTCTCCTAATTTTATATTCCATTCGTTATACTTTTTTATTGTAATTTATTGATAATATTTATTTCATAAACTAAAACAGATTTTATCGTAATCGATCTCATAGGTCACATATTCGTCGGTTTGTATTTTTTACGAGTAGGAATATTTCACTCAATAGGAAATGTACGAGCTTCTATTGCTTTTACTCAAGTAGTGTAGTTCGTGAATATCCGCTATTTAACTGACGTAAAAAGACTTTGATGGAAATGTCCTCTTTTTGTAAAAGAGTGGCGGAAATGTTAACCATCTATCAGTAAAAAAAGAAGCACATACGTACGTTTTTATGATCTGACAACACTTTAAAGAGCATAACGAGAAATATCTTATGTATTGCAGCTGTGTAAGGGTTTTTTTTTCTTTTTGTTTCTATAGCAGCAGGCTCTGTATGTTCGTAGGTTACAAACGGGAATCTGAAAACTTAATTCAACAAGTTACTTTCCATTAGTTTTCTCATAGTGATAACCCAAGATTCGCCGTGTTATATAAAGATGTTTTTGCAATGCATGTTCTTACACTTGCATAACTTTGTGATTTTAGTAACTTTCTTCGCATCCTGTGAGAGTTTTCTTTTATTCACTAGGTGATTGAGATTTGATGTGTACAAAGTAATGGTAAAAGGCTGATATATATATTCTCTAAAATCCTGAAAAGAAACTGAATACAGTATCGTTACTCACACATAAACCACCTGAATTTAGCTAGATGTAATCTTTATGATCGATCGTGTTATTATGCGTTTGTGTTTCTAAGTATAACTAGTTTCTGTTTTCTTATTTAGAGTTTTAAAAACATCATGCATGATGCTCGACACTGATATATATCAGCGTTTATGGTTAAGCTCATTCAACTTTTTTCCAGTTTGCATGCTTATATTAAACCAAATCCATTGTGGCACAACTAGGCCTCAAAATAAGCAACTTGCCATAACCATATGCAAAGAAACTTAGTTGATGAAATATATATTATTGTTAATAATTTCTTATATATATCATACTATTCCAATTTTCAAAAGCAATACGGAAAGTTTAGTTAAAAGAACAGAATCATATTCATAGAAAGATGTGTTGTAACTTTCAACTTGCACTAGTTTGAGCAATGAAAAACAAATCAAATTGTTACATGATATCGAATTTCTTCGTCGTCACTACAAGAGAAAAGAAAAAAGTATAGTTATACATAAATAGGGATATAATATTAAGCATGAAGTACCAAGTTGCAGATTGGTTATATGTTTATGGTGTTACGGACCAACTTGTGCTCGTCTTTTTGCCATAAACAACTTTAGATTTATGAACTCGGAAGAGCCACGACCACTGTAGGTTTACGCCGTACAATAATATAAGACAATTAATGACAGCGATAACGATGGTGGATGGTGATCACGATGAAGGTTATATCAGTCCAATTTTGTGGGAACAGTAATGTTTATAAATTCCATTAAGAAACGTGAGTTCGTAAAACTACCAGTTTTTTTAATAGTATACATAATTAAATGAAAAGCGACTAACGAAGCTAATAGAACCGTTAAATGAGGTGGTTCTGTTTAAATTTCAATACATTGCAATAAAAATTTCAAAATATATATATTTCTTGGTTGAGCAAAGATAATTCTGGAGGAGATTATGTTTCAAAGTTCATATCCCAGTTGAAAAGAGATGGTAAGAAATGAAAAAAAAAATGCCAGTTTCAAGTCTATGAACATTATAAATCAAGGGTTTTAAATTATTCAATTAAAATAAGAGTAAATATTTCGGAATTCAATATATTTGATTAGCATCTGATGAGCACCTGTAAGAGTGGGTAAGTTATAAAGTGAGATTAGACTCGAATGTCCAAAACATTATGTTAAAGTTGATGAGTATTATAAAAATAAAAGTTGATGAGTATTATTAGTTTCAAACGAAGGAATAATAAAATGTCAAACACAATATCATTTTCAATTATATATCAGGGTTGACGAATAATGTTTGTTTTTTTTTTTGTTAAATAATGCTATTCTCACATTAAGGAACAATAAAATGTTAGGAAAAAAGAAAAATGAATGATAAAATGTCAAACTCAAAATCACATTTAATTATACATATATCATGGTTGACGAGTAC